>JAQFYT010002133.1:0-13766 GCA_034694925.1 Ceratophysella denticulata | reverse complement strand
TTGGAATAATAAATTCCTATTTATGACGCAAATTCATCGCCATTCGACCGGTTCTTCTTTGTACCGTTTAAAACTCTGACTCTGACCCTCAATCTACCCAAGGTCAACATACGGTAAAAATCTAGTTCACGAGTTATCATATGAGTCATGAATGACTACATTATGACCAATTATCGGAATTTAATTCATTTCGTACACATGTTTAATGTGAAAGCATACGGCAAAATAAATTGAACTTGAATTGGCGGTGAATGGTCGTTTCGTTAATCAGCGTTACATAAATTATCAATAATTCATGCTCGCGCCCTAATTTCGCATTTAGCAATTTACACTTTAGATTGAAAAGGTTCAACACTGCAGGATACAATGCAACAAGTTACAGTCGTACTAATTTCATCTATTTTGTGTTTAATAGCCAGTGCTACCTGTGTTACTGCTGGGAAATTTGATGCTCAGGTATATTGTATAGTAAATTAAATTAATAACTTCAGTATTGAATTCAAATTTGTAAACCTGAAATAGCCTATAATGAATTCGGACACGGAAACCATGGATGGATTACAAGAAGAAATACGTCTGGTTCGCCAGCACGAAGCACCCGATGGACAAATGGGCATTGAAACGATGCGAAAAAAATGTCGCTCGCACGGGGTGTATTGTATGGAAAATGGACAGTGCTGCTCTCGGAGCTGCATCGCAACAACGTGTACTGGGATGAATTAGAAGTGATCTGTCGAATTGGACATTTAAACTAAATAATGCATTGTACATATGAGTATTTAATATAACACAACTTGTTCAAGATTGTCATTAATAATACAGTTTCAGATGGTGATATGTTGAACTTGGAATTACTACTATTATTTGTATTTTCGTTGATTCACTGCAATGCAGCATAAATTGTGTCTCCGACATTAATTTGATCCAAAGTTCCAACATGGTAGTGTCCAAAATGATTTCCAAGAATTGCCCATTTTTCAACGATTTTACTTGTGATTGGATCACCCACACGTCGGCGCAGCCTAGGAAAAGTACGTTTCCTCTCAATTTTTTAATTTTTGCGCCAAATAAAATTTGTATAACTTACGTAGACATAGTTTTCAATGGTTCACCATCCGGGTCAAACGTGCCTGTTTCCGGATTCACAGTTGTAAGCCGGCACCTAAATTACAAAAATAAATTCGATATTATTACTGCACACAAGCACTTGTCATTGATTTGTCGTGTATAACCTTGTGTAGGTATAGGCGTTGCTTTACCTGATACAGGGTAGAGATACTTTCAAAATTGGTCCCGATTCCTTATCTTGAATCCGAATGTATTTCCAATCGTCCTCCGCAAATGGTGCCTCAATTCCTTCGACGTAAATTGTGGGACGAAAGTTTTTGAACGTCACGGGTTTCGGTACCTTTTCATTGACAGCAACCACAGACTCCGCACTCATCAGCATGTACGACGTTTCGTCTTGAAAAGCTCCCTGATATACCCATGATATTTGCAGTCATTTAAATAAGTAAATTATTATGTGATTATAAAATTTACTCTACTACTTTACCGCATCTTTAGGGCAAATAAACGGAAAGACCAGATATTTCTTCGTTATTCCACGTTTGGTCGTTTCTGAGCCGTAGTAGACCAATCCCAAGCCAGTATGTTTCAAGTAGGTATCCAACCATTTTCCAATACCCTCTCCACAGTCAATGACATTGGCAACAGGGTCAGCGAATACTCGACAATTCCTACGAACCGCATTTGGGTTGTCCACAATGGCCCCAACATCAAGTGTAATCGAGTCCATTCCTGGTGCAGAGAAGGTAATATGAGTTTCGGATGCTTGGACGTGAATTAGAGCCAGTGCCGGAAATTGTCGCTGTGATTGAAAAGCTCCTTTGGAATCCACAACCATGAAGACTCGGTCTTGAAGAAATCTTGAAGCTATATTTATGAATTTATAGATCAATATTGAAAATTCATATATCAATTAAGATATTCCTGCAGTAAACCCACATTTCAACCCAATTTCGGTAATTTGAGCACTGTCCACTTCCACGCCTTGACAGGACTTGACTGGATAAATTATAAGTTTTTGTACTTTTGCAACTTTAACCCATTTCGTGGGAATTTCTTCCAAAGGTTTGGATGAGCTAATAAGATGCTGCTTAAGTTTCATTAATCCTAGCCCACCAAGAAAACTCACGGCGCTGAGCCCAGCCACACTTTTCCATGAAAATCCTGATCCAGTATTCGTACATTCTGGAATTTTTATATCTACAGCGAATTTCTAAAAACAAACAAATAAATACATTTTTGGTTCTTACATAAAGCAATCTAATTCATATTATCATTGAATTTAAATTTAAATTAACGTACCTCTGGTAGAAAATCCATCAAAAATCTCTGAATATCACTCTCCTGTCCTCAAATCACAAAGTATTTAACAGAATATTAAAATATTACACAAGAATTAATGGAACTAAATTCGTTGAACAGCAAAACAATTTATATAACTGCACTTACTTAGCTTCAACGTAAATCTTGCGGTGTATATTGTGCATGCCTGTGGTTATACATGTAATCTATATGTATCATGTGAGCAATATAGATACTCACATATAGCGCATTAAATCCTAGCCAAACCAAGCCACAAAATAGACGCCGGTCTGGTAATAAAAAATAAGGCTTATGTAAACATCACAAACTATGACCAATTTACAAGGCATTTTATTAACAGGTTATAGGGGCTCGTCTCAGTTCTTAGAGACAGTCAACAGACCTGCGATATGAGCTAATGCATAATTTCCCATCGGCATACAAAAAACATGAAACTTTATGTGATCACGTCGCTCAGCGTTATAGAATTTTTGTTGTCTTGTTTAGCGCTCTTTGCTGTACAAGCGAAAAGTTCACGTGTTTATGATTATGAACAACCAAATCGAATTGATAATTCATCATTGAATTTGAAGTCGTACTTGTATGCATGTACTGTATGTACATACAAAAATTCTAGAATACGGAATACAGAAACAGAATACATATTTATTTGTCATTCTAATATCATAATTCAAAACTGTTTCTTAAGGTAAATAGGTAGGTATTCACAAATCTTGTATTTGGGCTCCAAATAAAGTTAGGAACGCACCAGGTACATCGCAATCCCGACCCGACCTGATATCTAATCATGACAACTTCCGGCCGATTCTCATTGTCATCCCAATTTAGCCTTTTCCCTGTACCCGGCCTATTTATATGGATTTCGGCAGAATTTCATATTCTGTATAAGCAAACCAATGCCTTACAACCTACCCTGACTAAAGCGGAAGTGATAACTACAAAAATAAACTCTAAACAGCTTCATTCACGATTTTGGCTTAATCTCTGAGTATTTTTTTTTTCAATAATCACGGATTTACAATACAAATATACATAATCTGTGTGACTTTGTAAATTTTGGCATGAACCTAACTAAAATGCTATAATTTCAAATCCGGTTGAGATTTGGAACACGTCAATAAATTTTAAGCTAATGTACTTATTGAGCATTACGTGCTCTTCAGTGCAGGTTAAACTGTTATTGTTTTAAATATTTTCACAAATCAGAGTTTAAGTATGACAAACAATTACGAAAATTCAGACCCGAAAATACACGTGATGACACGTGGAGAGCCTGCTGTTGTGGCTGAAGAGCTACTCAAAATTTGGGACGACGTTATTACTGGGAAAATTCGGGACCATGACCTTCCAGATGTGTTCCAGAAAATCAGGGAAATTAAATGGAATTACAGTGGAACTTTCTACGGCGTTACGTAAGATAACTCTAAAATATAACTTTAAAGCTTGTAAATTACATCAAAAGTAATGTTAATATTAATTAATTTGAATTTCTATTAAGGTTCCGCGTAAATACAGCAATTAATTTGCTAGATTTCGGCTTCTGCGGTCCCTTCAAAGAAGAACGAACCCGTTACGCAGTCCACATTGAATTCTACGAACCGCTTCGGAAAGAAATTATGCCAAGTTGTGCGTCTCGTCGAATTGGAAAAAATAAACTTGAGATCGACGCGGAACCAAATGAAATTTTCTACGTTGGTTTTGAAAAGGCAATTCCAATCAAACCCAAAACATGGTATATGCTGCAATTTAAAATTGAGGTTTGTTTAATTCGCCATTCGCTAAAAATCTAAACTTACAAAAAGCCATAAAATTATAAAAAAATTCAGACATTAATTATGATTTTCCAGGGACCCGAAACGAAACGTTGTAACGGAACGACACAAGACCCGATTTGTATGGTTATTGGAGACGTAAAGATTGAATTTCAGTTCGCCAAGGATTCTCAACAAATGCCTAATATTAGATTTACGTTGCCTGAAAATGAGTAAAAATAGCAAAAAAAAAAATTTTTTTTTGACCGCATTCAGCCTTCAGCGTCTGCGTCTGATTCAAAAAAATCCATACGGATGTTAAATTACACGCATATATTAGAATGCTAGAATGCTATAAGCATGTGAGCAGGTAACCTTAACCATTCTTAATAATATGTACAAATTACAATAATTAGTATAACTTTTCATATAGGATTCGTATAATAAAACTTTTAGCTAAATCCAAAAATTAAAAACAACGCTATTCTGACTTTAGGTTTCAATTTTTCATATGTCAAATTAATCGCGTGAGTTCCCTGAACTGGTATGACGCCGCTACCTCCAAAAATAGGCCCAATTTAGAGCATGTGAGGACTATTAAATCAAAAAATCTTAATGAGCGTGTTCCAGCAGAGATGAGTTCATCTGAAATATCTCATGTTTTCCTCATTGACACGCCTCACGCTTCGGTTTCAATTATATGTATCAACAAAAACACGCAGATGCAATTTCGCTATTATTCTACGGCGTATCGTCATCAAATTAAGGACCAAAATTAAGTGTATATAAAGTAATTTTAAAACGTTGCTGCATATACGTAACTCATGATACATTTGAGAATGAGTAACCCAAAAATTGTATATTTTCGTTGAAGTTGAAGAACAATAATCCTTTGTGAAATATCTATGTATGTGTACAGATACAGTATGCACCCAAAAAGCTCTATATCTGAAATTAAGGTAGCTATAGTTATTCGTGCGTCCCGTTGTTCTGAATCATATTCACGTGTATTAAATTGCAAACAAAAAGGAAAAAGCTTCTGCAAAATGGGTTTCCTGCTGGAAATATTGTATTTGTATTTGTAAAAGCTTTTCGCTCATGTATTGTAGAAGCATTTTATTCGTGCTGGCATTCAGATACTAAAAATCCCTGAATCAGCAAAGGTTGAGTTTTCGTCAGTAATAAATACTTTATTATATTTTTGTCAGTTTATAATAAATTTCACGATTTTACGAAGTTACAAAATTTAGCAAAGCAATAGTTATGTAAATATAGCGTTGTTTTGACAAAGCGTCGGTTTGATCCTGATCTGATAAGTAATAGCCTTTATATTTTTCACCGCAAATACCGCTACACGCTAATTGAACCGGAAGTGATAAATTATACAGATATACTGTACTATCTACGTACATTAGTACATTCTTATGTCTGGTGTATGCAAATATGTTCCAGCCAGGTTCACCCGGGCCCTACGTGTCGTGTAATCTGAGTACGTGATTCTGCCTAAAATATATTTGTTAATAGTTTATGTCACACCGTCAAACTGACGCCGTTTTTTATGATCTTGTTGACACAAAGATTAAGTCTCGTAAAAAAAGTGTCTCTGAAGCGGAAACTTGAACAAAGCAGAGGTTACTGGAGCAAGGTGACTTGATTTGACTTTGGCATTCGGGATTTTGTTATGTGCTAAGCTAGAGGAAATAATAATCAAACCCTTAAGGACAATAATGAACGAGAAATTCGGAATTCCGGATTCAGAGATTTACACCGTGTCACGGGGTGAACCTATTCAAGAAGGTCATGTTCTGGCTAAGCTCTGGAATCAAATACATTGCGGAAAAACCCGTGAATGTGATTTACCCGGAGTATTCAAAAAGATAAAGGAAAATAAATGGAATTATAGTGGGACTTTCTACTCTGTGACGTAAGTTGATCAATTGACCTTCGCAACGGAAACGTTACAGTTAGTATTTTGAATTTGTCTATATGAAGATACGTAAAATTCTTAATACTTTGATCCCGTTAACAAATGCAAAAATCGACATTTGATCAGGATTTGAGCTCTTTGACCCGTGCATGTTGTAGATAAAGGCTGTAATTTGACCTGGAAGCTGACGCAAGATATATATATACCTTTCGCCATGTTCGCGAATACAAACATTTGACCTTTGTGAAATAAATATACGCAATACCTGGCATTGGTTCCTTCTTTAGCTGTACACGTTCATTCACAGGCAGACCCAAAAAACGACAATGTTAATTTTCTGACCTTTGATTTTTGAATTGAATATACATAATCGGTGACATCTTGACTATTAATCGGTTAATAGTCGAAATCGTTGACTTCCTTAACCCTAATTTGTGAATATACATAATCGTTGACAATACTGACTACTGTACTAACTTTTAATCTGTGAATATACTTTAATCGTTCACTTTCTGACCTTTAATCTGTGAATATACATAATCGTTGACATACTGACCTTTAATATGTTAAAACACAAAATCGTTGGCTGTTGGCTATACTGAACCTTTAATGTTTAAATATATATACGCGTTCGGTTTTTATGTGTAAACATACATACCTAATTGTCTTTTTGATATTTAATCTGTGCATCGTTGTCCGTTTGACTTTCTGAAGTATTCAATACGAATTGAATTCTTTGTTTATCTTAATTATAATGTAGGTTTCGCGTGAATAAACCGATCAATCTGGTAGAAATTGGATTCTATGGACCATTCAAAGAAGAAAAGACACCCTACTTTGTTCATATTGAACTCTTTGAGCCTTACCCGAAAGAGGTCATGCCTCTCTGCACATCAAGGCGTTTGGGAAAAAACAAAATTGATCTTGTCGCCGAACCTAATGAATCTTTTCTTGTCGATTATGGAAATCCGATACCACTCAGAAGCAAAACTTGGTACATGGTTCAATTTAAAATCGATGTAAGTAAAAAATTTTTTTTTAGCATAATGTAGCCAAATTCTGAAATTTTTCAACGTGCCGATTCCTTAATTTGATTTTGTGATTCTTATTTTCAGGGTCCACCCATGATGCGTTGCGAAAAACCAGAAAATTCAATTACCGTAAAAATTGGAAAAAATGAAGAAATTGTCTTTGAATTTGCAAAAGGATCATTGCAGATGCCTATTATAAGATTTAGTCTGCCCGACAGCCCGCAATAAACTCCACTCACATCTTAACAAACCAATATAAACTCTGAAAACATTTTTATTTGATTTATATATTGATAAATACAATTAAACACAACATGAATTCGACGCAATTATTTTAGCGATAACTAGTATCCGAACAAATAAACTAACAAAAACTAATAACAGAAACAGAAGAAATTGATTGTAACGTGATTGTGTAACTTACATAATTTTGAATAACTCGATACACTCGTTCTAATAATTGACTTGTAGATTACAGGATAATACAGATATTTGATGTTTCATTGTTCAGTGAAGTTCTATTGATTTGATTTGGAAGTATAATTATTTTTGACGTTTGATTGGAGTTTTTGGTTTATTGAACGCTGCAACGACGTTTTGGTTCGATGTCGACAATGGCATGATTATTGTTAGTGTTCTCATCCTCAGCATGAATTTTCAGATTCAGTGCTGGAATTGAAAGCATGTTATTAGAATTATGATTTTGACTTTCAAGTGCGGTCCCAATAGTGTAATTCTCTGACTTTTCTAATTCGCTTTCGGACACGGTGAGATTTTGAAGGGTAAGGTTCAGGGCGGTCAGTGCATCTTGATTAGGTGACACAATATTCAATTCTGTGTCAAGATTTGTAATTTCGGACACGACATCGATCTTCAAGTTCTCACGCTTGCGCTGAACGTCGATCATGTCCACGTTACTCTCATAATAGTCCCATTCCTGTGGTGTTGGCTTTCGAAGTATATCTTCGCGCCAGGCATTCCAGTATTCCTTCCAGTCTTCCACGATTATTATTTCTTTTTGTTTTTTTAGAGTTAATGGCTGAGTAATAATGTCCGAAATTGGCACCAGTGGCTCTGAAACGACATCAATTACAGCATGGCGGAACTTCTTCGGGTTTGGTGGATTTCCGGGATTAAAGTACTCCTGCATTGGGGTTTCCTTCATAGCAGGTGGCCAGTGTTTCAGGTCACTTGCTTTGTTTACCGATGAGGACACCATTACAGATGAACTTGCCGGCATTACATTGGCTGCAGTGGTTCCAAACGGACGTTTCGTGGATTTCGGTGTTGGTTTAGTTGCAGTCAGAGATTCAAAGGGCTCATTTTCCTTATTTTCAGTCATTTCAGTAGTAACAAGGTCCTTGGACGGCGGAGTCATAAACTCAGGAAATATTCCGTCGAAACGACCAAGCTTTTCCAGCATCAAATTCCGTCGCTCCAAAAACGTTCCACGCAACGTGAAATAACAACCAACTTTAAGATCATAGGGGTTGAAGTTGTACGAATTTGCATGAGGGTCAATATACTCCAGTTGAGCCAACTGAAAATAAATATTTATACACTGGGTGTTGATTGGTGCTGCCTCAGCTTACATCTGACCAAATAACGTTTATTATCATTTAGACTTACAATTTCCTTGTCACAAAGCTGTTGGTGTAGTCAGATACATTCTACGCTGTCGTTCAACAGACTCGTAACGATTCACCAGCTCGACTTGATTTTTAGAAGTTGGATTTTCAGCAGTTTGTGAGAGCACAAACCTAATTTCCTCAATGGATAGGTCGTCAAACGTAGGGATTCGAGTCATTGAAGGAGTATCGGGAAGTCCGTAACTTGAAAATGGCCACATTTTACCTAATTCGTGGAACGTCAAGTCCATACGCATCTGCTGACTGATTTAAAGGAAATATACAAAACAAATGTACTCTCACTCTGATTGATTATGTGTTGTAAATGCATACACTAATACCGTACATGACAGATTAATGAATTTATATCTTTTATTTTGACTTACGCAATATAATTGCCAGTAGGCAATTTCAATTCATTTTCAAGGGCAATCCTTTGCTTTGCCGCCCTTAATTCCTCGTTCTTTGCTTGTTCCTGTTCCGGATCAATTTGCTTCTGTGTTTTCAAGGGATTCTCCGGTTCAACATTGACATTATTTGGTGAGTTCGGGATGACTACAAAAGTTAAAGGGTTTTAATTAGAGACCTACATTTTTACGTACAGCTTATTCAAGAGATAAAGAATGGCATACCGAGTATGTCAACATTTGTTCCACTGTGGAAAATTCCACGCCTGTAACATTTTATGCTTTTGGTGCAAATATATTTACACCGGACTTTCATGCAAATATCAAACCGTAATGGTCGAATTTCGGAAGAATTTCACTGGAAATCCTATGCCGTTTGTTTACAATTCTACGGAAATATGCCACAGTTTCCAAAGTTGAAAGCCCAATTAGAAATTGCATATTGCATGCCGCGTTTTCGACACGTCTTCCACGTCTTTCCGTCGAAATGCCAATGCTGTTGCATTAGCCGCCTATTGTAATTTGTAAGTAATTGGAAATCTCATTCTGTCTCGCTGGCATGTTGTCCGTTAACCCGATTGTATCGTAACAAAACAATGCACTAACAATCACAGACTTCGATATTTCTTAGCAAAATAAACGATACATAGTATACTTATCCCATTCAGAAGAATTCTACATTGAAAAGATCTATTCAACGAATACCAGGGATACACGACTAACTAACAACTAAATGTATTCATGATAGGGTTGCAATTAAAATTAGTGCTTACCTCTTAAAGTTGCAGCTGGTTCATGATCTTGACGAGAAGAATCTCGCCCGTTCGGAAAGCGTTGACAACAAACGACAGGACGGAAATTTTTTGTCGTACAGGGCTGAGGCATGATCGTCGATAACACACGGCGGGCGTTAGCAGAACTTATAGGGAGAATATTGGATGACAGATGAGGTTGATATTGATTAATTGATTAATAATTAAAATGGTTAGTATGTATAATCACGAAAACAATCCGGATCGGGATCGGGAACGACTCCTAAAAAGACGTCCGTCTTCTTCGACTGCTCCGCACCAACTAACCGATCGCTGTCATGTCGCTATCACGAGTTTCCGCGTTGTGTGTTGTCTGCTCCCGCTGCTCTCTAATAACGCAAATGGAAGGTTGCAGGCGTCAGCGTGAACGAGAGCGGGAAGAGACAAAACTCCGATCATTTGGCTTTCCGCGGTCACTGACCCCTGATTTGGCGCCAACCCGCTCACCACGTATGCCGCTGTATGTGTGGGGCGTGACGTCTGGTCGTGTCATCATTTTGACTTCCTAATGCATTATTGAATTATCTGATATATGACGCGAAATGGTGAGCTTACTGAAGGAATCCAAAAACGAGCGGCAATTGCAAATTGCAAATCTAAAATTTAGAATAGAAGGTTTTCGTAATTTATATTATTTTATTGCTGAATTTATTCAGATTTTACTCGAAAACCCAAGAGGTTAATCAGACTTTAAATATATTTACACTCATTCAATCACAAAAACTCAAGCTGTGTATTTTGGTAATCTTATTACAACGTCGTGTACTGTGTAATTCTGATTAATAAGTCTAAAATCCTATAATTAAGTTCGTTCACTAATTAAACGAATAAAAGTACAGATATATATCAGCCAATTGAGCGGTGACCAGCTGAAACATTCGTACATTCCTAACTTAGTTAACTAGAATAAGAATACTTTGTAACTCATTTCTACACTGGAAAAAGGCCAATCAAATCAAATTACATCACTGGAAAAAGTATGAAATTCTGGTTCAGCAGAGATAATTATCGCTCTCCGACTTGCTGGTTTAATGCCAAAATGTAATTACAAAAACCTGAGCCTGCTTGGTTATAACTAATTGAGTCATAATTTATTAATCCGAATTTCTAACACTATATTCCGAATATTAAATCAATGATGGCCATGCGGTTTTAGCCCTCATTTACCGTCGACTGTGGTTACTTCTGTCGGAGCGTTTCTATACGCTTGGTTTCTTTTCTGTTCTGTTGACAGTGACACTATCATCAATTTAAAAAAAATAAATCAAAACGAAAGCAGACTGTGGGATTAATTGATGCTTATACTTTTCTGTTTAAGTTTTATTCATGTAGAACTTCATAAGCACTGTCAAAAGGAAATATATTAGTCACAAGTATACTTCGTGCATACTTTAAAATATACTGTCACAGTGAAGCGTGTACTTAATCGTGTAAATGTTCTAATTCATATTGAGAGTGATACATGCATATGACAATGACATAACACTTTTTTTAAGTTGAATACATTACAATGCAGTACTATACTGATTAGTGTTCATTTGAAGTAAATGCGTAGGCAACTTAATTAGGTAAATGTGTTTAGTTAGTACGGAAGGCAAAGTTGTTTCGGTGGTAATTTCAGAGGAAAAAATTCAAAAGTTTTTGCTTCAAAAGCTTGGATATCCTCAGGAGACAAAACTTCCATTGGGCTATAGTTTATACTATCAAAATTGAATACATCTCCAGCCGGTGCTTGGGCATTAGGTTGACCGAATCCAAATGACCCTTGCTGTTGCTGTTGAAAAGCTTGACCACCTCCACCAAATGCATCCGGCGGTGGTTGTTGTTGTGGTACAGTTCCGAATGGAGAGGTACTTGGAAACGCAGGTTGAGTTGGAGGGGCCGTAGTAAAGCCCGAATTCTGTTGCGCAGCTTGACCAAATGAGGATGCGGCGGCAGGGGCAAAGGCTGAAAACGGTCCAGTGGTATTGGATGACGGAAACGCCGACGTTTGTTGTTGACCCTGGGGAAGGGTAAATGAAAAATTTGAATTCACCGCGCCTTGCTGCTGCTGTTGTTGTTGTTGGCCCATGGTGGCCATTTGACCCTGATTTTGACCTTGACCCTGACCCGTAGGAAGTGCAAATGAGAAAGTATTGAGTGCAGGGGGACTTGCAATGTTCCCACCGCCGAAAATATTTGCAGACTGAGGTTGAAATGGACTCCCTGTTGAGGTAGGGATGGCTTGAAATGCTCCAGGTACCTGAAAAGAACCTTGAGTCGGGGCTGGTGATCCGCCAAATATTGACGGACCACCAAAAACTGACGGAGACGTGGCTGGAGCTGGTGCTGCAGGTCCGCCGAAAATTGATGTCGATTTGGGTGCATTTGCCCCAGTTCCGCCGAAAATTGATGGAGCAGTAGCAGGAGCCGGTGTTGTTGAGGTACCGCCGAAAATTGAGCCGAATTGCTGGACACCTGTGTTTGGCTGTGCAGAGGATTGTTGCTGTTTTTCCCAGAGTAGGTCCATCTGCATAAAAAATATCAGTTTAGTTTGGTAGGATATGTTACATTCGTTCAAAATCCTGATTTGGGCATTTTTTCAACCAGAGCTTTACTGCTTACTGATCTCAACGCAAGTAATACTAATGCTTGTCAAATGTAACTTACAATAAGGTTCTTGTTCTCCATGCTGGGCTGGGAATACTTATTTCGGAAAACCTTCATTTGCTCCAATCGTTGAGGTAGCTGTAGGTTCGGTGGTGGAAATACTCCGCCATTTAACAAAGTTTCATATCGTATTTCTTCTGGGGACACGTCCTCGAATCCCGGAAGAGAACGCTTGCCCATACTACTGGTACCGTAGCATGAAAAACTCCAAATATTTCCCTCTTCCCATTCTTTCATGTCCAAGTTCATGTTTTTCCTGAAAATTATAAACAAAACCATTATTAGTGCAATACTTTTTATAGTACACAGTATAATACTCCATATCAACACTTTAATTTTGATCCGAAAAACATGATTTTGTCTAGTATGTTTTTCTTGACTCCTACATGGAACAAAAATATCTCGATATGGGACAAAATCCTAGCGCATCCGTCAATGTTGACAATCATAATTCAAATATGTTAGAAAAAGTATTACATGACACAATTCGACTTACTCTACTGTGTACATGCTTTCCACAAACTTTTGATCACGATTGGAGAAACCCGCCGCCGGCTGTTGTGCGTTGAAATGAGAAGCTCCAATAATAGACCCAGTTTTTTGAAAACCCTGATTTTGTTGTCCTGTGTAAGCACATACATACAAATTAGCGGAGTTTCAAAAGTGGCTTTAGATTATTTTGGTTTAGGTTAGGTTAGGTTAGGTTCGCAAATGCTAAATTAAGGTACCGAACGCGTTAGATGTACTTTATACCCTGTTATAAAAAAAAAGTCACAAAATAATTCATCCGATTCAAGTAAGGAATAGGTTAACGAAAATGGGTCGAAATACCAAATGATTTGGATTATCAAGTAACCACTTGCTTTGTTTCTTCAATGAGGTATCACATCACAGGCTATTTGAGCGCAGAGTTATAACAAACGCCAGCATGGAAACATGTGTACTATTTAATTAAATAGATAACAGATAACCATGACAATTCGTCGTACGTCAATGTGCTTAACGACTGAGCGTATTTGCCTTTTCGCACTCCTATATTTAAACTAGGTATATGGAAAACGATGATCGGATAATTAAGTTAACGGCACTTGGTATTATGTATGCAGGTACTTTATAGTTTTGTCTTACCAAAAGTTGGACTCGCCATTGGAGCACCGTGAGAAAAACGAG
>JAQFYT010002132.1:0-13769 GCA_034694925.1 Ceratophysella denticulata | reverse complement strand
TTTCTCCTAACAACTGCATATGATCTACACTAAGTAATGATTACCCGAAAGGATGGAGATGACGAAGTATAATTAAAGTATTCCCCGCAGAATTGTCGGGATTCTTAACACAGTGAGACCGAGAAATGTGAATTGTGCACCTTTTTTGTCATTTCGGTTTCCGTCATTAGTGAAAGTGTCTCTTGTGGGTTTCGGAAAAAAGATGTATATATGTAGTAACTGCTATCCCTACAGAAAGACACAAGTATTTAAATTCGTGTCGCACACATTCTCTTCCAATTTACTACTTAAGAGACTTCTCTGTTTACTTTTTCTTCTTGGTGATGTAATTCTGGATAGTTGTGCAACTACTTAGTACTTTTGGGTTTTTCGAAGAAAAAAAAAGTCTCTAAACAGGAGAAGTAGAGTGTAATAGATTTTAAAAGTTTCTCTAAGTGCTCCTTCATTTAGAAATCGTTTCACAAAAGACTGGAGATAGAGATAAGAAGATGGTAATCAAGAACAGACGCTTTTTTATGCGTGTTTCTTCTATTTTTCGAGATTTTATGGAAAAAGATGTGACGAGAGACACTACTTGGATTTTCTTTTGTTTTTGGAACACGAAAACCTGTTGACAGAAGTTGAGACCACAAATGTTTGAATGTACAGTATCTACTTTACATGTTTATCTGCGTTTGGACCAATCCGAAAAAGTGTAATTCCAATGCAAATAATCAAACAAAATTAAATCCAATAGGGTGTCCAAATTTCTGAGCGAAACATAGTGCGAATGTAAGGTAAATATACTCAGCCGGGTAATAATTCTCTGCGATGCCTATATATATATGTAACTAACTATAAACTAAGATTCGATTGTTTAGTTCAGACTTTGACTCAAAATATTTTAGATAATTTGGTTGGACACGCCACAAATATGGATTTGCACTCTGCCCTAACATATCACTTTCACTTTCTGTGTCAACAGGAAATCGTAATTCATATTTGAATGCACAGATACACGGACGAGATCATTAATTTTTTAGTAAAATTAAGTTTGCTTATCACAGTACTATTGGTAACGTTTCTGTAGCTATGTACTATGCCTGTAACCATTAAATCAGAAAACATCATCCAATCCAGTTCTCCATGTGCGGAGCAGATGAACCGTTAAATAGAGAATAATTTTAATGGGTTCATGTCGCAATGATAACACCATTGAACGAACATATATCCAAGTCCTGTTCCAAGTTCCAATTATCACAGATCTGTATGATTTACGAGTGGTACAGTTAATGCAACTCTAGCATTCCGCATTGAAAATTGAAATCAGTGTGCTTGTACGTTGTACATGGGAAAGAATTTCAATTGGAGCATTCATTCCTACTGGAAGATAGCCTGAAAGTTAGGTAATCCTCCAGAGAATTCAGATATGTCGGAGTAGATTTCGTAGGCCTCCTGGGAATTTAAGGCTAGGGCTAAGGAAGATTTAGCGGAGTTATGCCTACATACCTACATAAGTTCTGTCCTGTTCGATTTTAACATATATAGGTTGTTGGTTATGCACAACGTTATAGAATTACATAAGAATATTTTAACTGATAAATGCGTAAAACACTGGGCTCTGATGTCGTATGAGGCCATCAGAGCGTTTCCGGCAACATTTCCTGATCTTGGCGTGCGATTAAGATTGTCTTCGTTGGGGTTAGGTTAGGTTTATTCCGCGGTATTGCAATGTCCAGGGCGGAGTTTAATATTCCGCAAAAAACCTAACATTAACTTCAACAAAACAAACTTGCAACGTTCAGGGAATGTTTCCAGAAATAATCCTGGTCTCAGAAGGTACGGAAGTTTATTCGTCATCGTCACAAAATCTCTATGTAATTCTTAGAGATATGCGAAGTTGTTAGCAGCATACCTCTTGTAATTCCCTACTACACTTTAATATTACAAATTTTCAGAATTATTTAACAGCAGCAAAGCTTATACTTATTGATATTACATGACTTCATGAAATGGAAGCTTAAATATAATAATATTGACGAAATTAACTATAAAGTATGTTTTTGTGCTGAATCGCATAATGCAAAATATAACCAGAAACCAGAATACCTTGATTTAACATTGGAATTGACACTAATCCTTATGATTATGATTCATTCACTTGATCTGGTTCGCTGGCCTGGCCTGGCCTTGGTTTCAGGATCTTTTGCGTTTTCTGGGAATCTGAGGGTAATATATGGAAGGAATGCAAATTAAATTATATGATCGCATGGGATAAGCCGTCATAAATACATCATCCGTGTGAGAAGTCAATGTTCCTTATGAAATGAATTGCTTGCGAATTCGGCTGTAAAAGATTGTACCTACTTACTTGGTCTACTACCTAAGTAGGTATAGGTACCTGTGCATAATTTCACGCTTTTTGGGTGCCGGTGACAGGTTTACATTAATGCATGATTTGTTGTTCTGAGCTCCAAGTTGACACTTTGTTGTTCATCATTCTTCATTTTTTCCTAATTTAAACTGAAAGTAGGCAATGAGGCACTAATTGGGACTAGTTCATGGAAATACATATAGGTACCTAGACGTAACGTTACGTCTGTAAGAACCGAATAGGTTAAGTATGGGACAATAAACATCAAATTATTATTATTATATATATACCTAGGTACTTAGGTACCTGATTTGCATTTTTGCTACACAATTTTAGCAAAATGTTATGCCGCTTGTTAATTTTAATATTAACCTGTATAAATATATCTCCATTTCAAAAATAATAGATTCAGGTACTGAACGGACAGTCTGTCGCTAAACATGAATTAGAAAATTCGAATGAATTAACAATTTGAGGACTCCGTGCCGCGTCATATGCGAAAATTTTTAATTATTCAAAGATTTAATTTCGATATGCTTAGGATCAAAGCCCGAAAACAGGCAATGCCTGAACTCTATGTTCGAAAGGCGGAATACTCGAAAACCCAACCAAACACAACATTACCTTGAACCACACTTGATGAACCAATATCTGTAAGGTTAGGTTAGAACGATGATTTTATTGTATTTTATTGAACAAATTTTTCTTGGTTTCAGCAGTATAATAAACTAACATTGTTCGAATGGGCACATTTAGCTTGGATAACTAAAGTTAGGTTGAGAAATAATTAGTTCGGGGCTCGGCCTAATTGTCATATTAATTTGAATATATAATTTCGAGATGTGGTCGTTTTATTTTTTGGGCCAATGGCCGATTTTGGGTTAAGAGTCATAACTCATAACCCCAACAGATTTAGTGGTTCAATTGGAATTACAACTACGAGGTAACTGTGCAATGAGTTTATAAATTTTAACAGTTTATAATTAACTTCCGCCTGGCGTATAACATCAAAACCATAACGTTATTTTAAGAAATTAATTTATAGAAATTGCATAGTTGTAGATTTAACAGATCGACACGGGAACGGGACTCAATTAGCTATATGAGTACATAGCACGAACCATGAACCAATCAAGCTTAAATATAAAATTCACTGGAAACAAAAAACCACAACCGGTAACCGGTACACATGACTCAACAGTTGTTTTCCTGAATCTGATTATAATCCTTCTTGCACGTAGTACATACTTGGTACATGTATCGTGTATGTAAACTTGGAACCCAGGGCATCTGGATTTCGTGAAGAAATTATCCAATTCACAATTTTCTTACCTTATAGAAAAACTACTTTGATGTGAAACTTTGAATGCTGAATTACTCACCGAATCTGAAGCCTTTAAGCTCACCGCATGCAAATGGCTTGGTTTGTACCTGGTGTAGAGCAAAGGTACTTACTCTGCAAAAAATGCTGTCATGGACTGGTTTGGTTTCTTATTCTCGTATAAGATACAGATTAGAAGTTAATGAAGTGTGCTTCCTTCAATGTTTTGTCATCGACAACATGAGACATGATCGGATTACCACAAACAATCGATGGGCAAATCTCTTCGATTATTTCACCTGCTGTTCTACACTACCTGAGAAAATCAATTTGTATTGAATCAGTCCGACCTGAACGTTTCATTTCATTTTTCTTAGAAAAGATAAGCCAACCGTGCGAGCGCAAAGGTAATATTCCACTTTTGGGCGTTACAGGTAATGTTCTCAAGCACGATGAACAGATCCATTTTTAGTTGGTATATCTGGGTAGCTGGTATCATTTTGCATTATTTAAATTTGCTTTAGTATCGTATATTATATTCCTATACAATATGCTAGGCTGCGAGCCCAAAATGATTGGATTAGTTCATTATTCCGCTGAAGCCAAGAAAAATTGGAAATATTTCATCGATAAAATATAATAAATCATCGTTCTAACCTAACTTAACTTAACTAAAATGCGCTCATAAATTATCATTAAATTAGGTTACATTCTGTTGGGTTGGAGTTTTGAGTATTCTGCCTTTCAAACAGGTACATTTCGGGTATTGACGGTTGTCGGGCTCTCATCCTACCAAACAAATACTTACAAGCCGCAATATGTACGTTAAGCCCAAAGTTAATAAATTAATAATCCGTTCAGATTTTTGTTTAATCGTATTTAAATTGCATTATCATATTTTATAAGTTCGACGAAACCTGGATGAAACAGATTCTTGTAGGTGGGCAGGTAATTACATTCAAATGCGCTGTGTTATGTCTTTTCGCATCGCATATTATATGTCAATGAGCGTGATCTGGTCAACATGATTATTGTACCTTCCACCTTCTGTACAAAGAATCCGGATCAGAATGACCTGAACTTCAATTCATTCCAAATCTCTTATTTTCCTTGGCAAACAACCGGCGAGAAATCTATTCTGCATTCCAAGAACATGTGTTCTTCAGCTTATTGGTTTTGGGGTCCAAGTAAATGTCCTTTCAGTACAGTAGTGGCTCGGCTTGGCTTCATTTTGATGGCTTGACCACAAAATATAAAAAAAAAATACTCCCCTCTCTCACAGCTAAGCTGTTATTACTTCTATCAAGAAAAACACATGGCGTGTTGAGGTTTGAGGTTACGCTTTTCCCCGACGCAACGACCATACAGACCCACAAATTGTCTTTTTTCTGCTCAAAGAACAAACAATTTCCCAATGATGAGTAAGATACAAAACCTTTTGATGATTTAGTTCGTCAAAGTGGACATTATTTCCAAGAAAATAATGATAATGATGATAGTAGGGTGTGCAAGCGGAATGGAAACACATGCAATGTAGGAATTCAAGCAATGATGCCACCCGAATGTTGCGGAACGAAAGATGGCTACGGTTTGGTACCTACAAAATTGGGTGGGTACAATCGGGAGGTGACAATTAAAACAAGCAGGTAAGCAGAAGGTAGATGGATTAAGTAGTAATATTTTACTGAATATATTTTGTTAATTTTTCTTGGCTTCAGCTGTGTAAACTAAACTTAACCTTGTTAAAATGGTACAGCTACCTTGGATAAGTAAGGTTAGGGTAAAAGTTAACATCGAGACAACTGTACGTTTTAATAATATTCTAATTAATTGTTGAAAATTATTTCTTTGATTGGCTTCGCAGTTTCATATTTGTGTCAATTATGGGAATAATTAACTTTCAAGTGTACAGTTAAATCTATCTGGTTCATAATTCATAACTACTGTATGGTTAATGGTTTCAGATGTTACATACACAAGGAAATTATGCCTCATTCTATTCTCCTATATGTAACGATAGATTTGTAACTTTTTTCTAACAATCTGTTGGTTTTGGTTGAGAAGGGGAAATACGGATCGTAGATCTTCGTCTGATGCACTTGCTGCACTTGTTTCAGTTCAAAATGTGCAGTAAGGAAGACTTCGGTTCGGTTTTCAACATACTGGTATCAAGTTTGAACTTGGAACTGAACTGCAGCCGGTGCGGTGGTGTAAGCTTGCGGTTCCATGTTGCATCCATTGGTGGTTATATGTATAAAATATGACACATCTGTTCTAAAGACGTCGTTTGTATTTAGGAAAACTGGTAAGGAAGGACACTGGAAGCTGCGGAAATGCGAGCTAAAGAATGAATGCAGTGATACATAACATAAAAGGATTTGTTGTGACCCTACGATCAGAGTTTATGACAGTCAAACGGAAGTCATTTGTATCATGATGTCAATGTCAAATGTCAAGGATGCACTAGAATTAGAGGAGAGAAAAGCCTAGGTTTGAATGGTTACCTTATGATTACGCCGACCAAATATTCCGTTTTCACCCATTCTACAGTTTTAATTGTAAAATCGTATTTTAGGGTTCGTTATTCTTGAATTTCATGTTGAGTTTAGTTCGTTAAACTACATAGCATTTACTTTCGTAATTAACGAGCATATAATCTTTATTTATATCCACTAAAATACATGCGTGTAAGAAATCATGTATTTACAATTGAAAAGCTTGTAGGATTCACCCCTTCATCTTCGTCGGCGACCTAGGTGGTCAGTGGTCAGACTTTTGAATTCATGGATGGGCAATGGACATAGTATGGTGCCGAATCCAAGAGCCAGACCAATACGTTATTTCAAAACAAGGTAGATTTACACTTCACCTTCAACTTCAACATTTATACAGAATACAATCATTGTAGGAATTTATATCGGTTCACCTGTCTAACTGTATGTAGGTATACCTTTTTTTGAAAATGAAAGTAAATTAAAAATTATTATCTTTTGGTACGAAATCTATCCAAACCCTATCAACACAACAAATAACATAACCCTTATCCTTTCCTGCTCTACAAACTTCGCACTGGGTGCAAGGTGCAACTCAAATACTAGCTACAGTAAGAATTCTAGTTTCCAGAAACGCACGATTCTAGGTCATTTTAACCCTGTTAAATGGGATTGAGGCATTTTGGGCAAATAAGGATTTTGATTATTGCACTGTTGCAAGCATTAAATCAATGCATGTGGTTAATGCAACTATCGTCCTATTGTCACCTACTACGGTTCGACAGCTTGCTGGTGTATTTTTACTGAGGTGGATTGGTTGTAACCCGTAGCGCTGGGACGGATTCATCGGATTCATGCGAAGGCACTTTATTGTTAGCTTTTAATTTCAATGCCTGTCCCAAACATCCATGACCAAATTGACCACGACCTGGTATGTACAATAATATACCCACTAGTAAATCTTTCCCATGAGTATTTTAGGCAGAACAAAAAAAACGTTAAAAGGAAATGAAAGACATATTTCTTACTCTCAAACGGATAATTAGGGTTCTGGGATAGCATTACCTAACATACCTAAGCCGGCCAATGTACCTGTCTTGTCTTGGCTATTATTTGATCTCCATTTCATATTTTTAGAATCCCTGGCTCGTACCTACTGGCACCCACAGATGAAGCCGACTGACTATTACATATCCTTATATTATATGTCTCTTTGTTAACAAAACGTTGTAACGCAACGTGCTGGGCGTCCCAACCTTGAAATACCTGGCGGAGCCGACGACTTGTAGATATGTATACTGTCTCTGTAGCTCCCAGGCTCCCTCGGCTCGGGTGTTTGTTGTTATGTGTCATTATAATCATAGTTAATGCATAATGCATGCTTCTGACCAGCTCATTCATTTTCTGTAAATTGTAAAGAGCCCTTTGTCCCATTAGCATTGACCATTAGCATTAGGAGCATTGACGATCTGCTACATTTCGGTCTGAGACAATTTGGACGATGAATTTTCAAACATGTATGTAACAATATGTCGGTATGCTTCTAGCTGATTGAAATTTTATGACTAGCATTAGTGCTAATCCTACGATTTCAGGATAAATTTGAAAGCTGTCAGCTTATATATCCTATAGATTCACTGATATTTTTAGCGTTAATTGAACGACGTCAAATTACTCGAGTCGAACTGACCGTATTACCCTTATGGCTCAGATTAGGTACCGTAAATTAATATGAATTGACTTGAAATGCTCGTATTCAAATAGGTAAGCGGTGAGGATTCTTAACTATACACTCAACCGACTGTGGCGTGGGAGTCAGTCGTGCATTATGCAAGAATTCCATTCTTTAAAATAATCTTGTGATGGTTTGACTAAAATAAGCAGGTATCCGTAAATACATACCTATTCAAAGCCCAAGGTATAAATTGTTTCCATGAATGAAGCCGACGACAGTTCAGCACAGGGCATGGTATCAATTCAGAATTGACAGTTTAGCGTTAGTCACTTAAAATATTTCGATACTTTGTATTAAATGAAGCTAAAATTAGTTTGCAGATAGGTTGTTCTGTAATTGGGAAAATTGTGAATTGGCAGACCTCACACTTGATGCCGTGCAAGGTCTACGAAAAATAGATCTCACCCTCTACCAGTAGGGCCGATTTGGTGACTCAAGAAAGCCGACAAATTCAATTTGCCAAAGAAACGAAGAAAATAAGGATTTGGCTAATGCTTAAACCTATCAGCTGCAAAAAAATCCATTCCATGTAGTCGAGAGTACTAAAACAATGCCTACTGAACAAGGCTACAATAATACCAGACCAGTTCTTTCGGTGTCTCTAGTATGGTGCTGCTGCTGTGCTGAGTGCTTGTTCGACAGAAGGCAATTCCAATCCATAACCTAACAAGAACAACCCCAATATTTGCTTCTGTTACAAGAACTCCACTCTCAGTGGAAGTAAAGTAATAACGACATAAAATGGAAACGACGCAAACCATTTATTAGAATGAAACCTACTTTTACTATTACATGGGATGGGTTTGGTGTACTATTCAACGAAATAGCTAGCAGTTCGCATAGTTACATAGCTTGGCAGCATCATCTTTTCCGGTTTTTTTTCTGTCTGTACTGTACCCTGTACCCATATAATATATTGACAAAAATTTGCTCGTAGTTCCCCATCTCCTTTTATGCTTATTTTGGTAAGTTGTAAGTTCTAAAGTCGTTGTACGTCGTAAACTCAGGCGGTATAGGTACCCCTGGGCTCTGTACACGGCTTTACTAAATGCAAAATGTCAAGTACCTAGTCGGTGCATAGATGACTGTCAAACAAGAAAGCTTGCATTTTACATTTTTACATTCTGATCTGCCCTTGGAAGAGGCCCAAAGAAATTCAAAAGATTCGGAATGTCTTTAACTTAAACTTTTTAAGTGAAACGTATAGGAATAAATTTCACCGTATCTTGGTCATTTCGTCTGGAATTTTTTGATTTGACGATTTCGCGATATTCGCTTCGTAATCGGCTACAGATATACGGCTAACGAATATTCGCTTCCATGCGTTTGTACATAGTTTGTACATAAGCACATGATTACTTATGGTCCCAGGCATGTAACTGGCAAATTCTTTTTGGCAAATGGATATAAGTCGAATTTGCCAGGAAGAATCTTCCAGAAACCTTCACAGTATTTACAATGCCCGCTAACAACTTTAAAAAAATTGCAAGTGTTGTAAAATCTCGAAGGCGCCGGTGACCCTAAAAATCCTAAACTATGTTCGTCTCCAACTCCACCCATTGAATAATAAAAAGCACAAATGTGCAAGATTTGCTCTGCTCCTGTCATAAATGCAAGCATTTGGTTTATTTCTCACCAATATATCATTCTGTATCGCAGTACAATTATAAATGTGGAAAATAAGCAGAACACTAGAATGAAATATCTCTTCGATTGCAATATACATAGTTTTGTTTCGAGGAATTATTTGCAGTTTTTTTAGCAAGTTATTTGCCGAACATAACATCTTTAATACTGTTTTAAAGAAAATTAAATATTAAATGTAGGCAGATTGGTACGGACTGTCGCCGCGATGAACTGGGTTGGCTACGAACTGTCGTCGCGATGAACTGGGTTTGTTACGAATTGTCGCCGCGACGAACTGTCGCACTACGAACTGTCTCTCGGTGAAACGTCGTGCAACGATCTCTGATACATAGTCCTTTTGACTACCTAGGTAGGTACATTATATCAGGCTGGATTAAATGTTCAGCTTTTGAAGTAATTGTCAATCCGGAAAGAGATGCGTATAAATATTATTTATATGATATATTTGCTGCCTTAATTAAAACATTAAACCCAGCTTCTAATCTGTAATGAAGATTTCTGAAACTGAAATGAAAAGTAATTAAAAGTACTCCGGTGGGACTTCCGATCAGATATGTGAGTTGAAAAGTCGAACAAGTTCATTGACAACAATAGGGTGGGTTTATCCGTATCCGTCCAAGCATTCGCTGGTGTTAAGCACCCCTCTGGATTGACTGGGCTTGATTCTTTTGGTATTGATAGAGATCCAATTGGATCGCATACCTTTTTTTCACGCAATATTAACGAGTTACAGTACAATGTATGGTTAGATTAACAAACTATGTGATCCCGAGATCGCACGTTATATCAGTATGGTTTTAGCTTGGCTCACGGCTTCAGTCAAACATCAACATATCAGACCCCCTACTCTGAATCCATTTGAGCAGAACAAGAGTTTATGAACGACGCGAGTAAATGAGTTGATTTTTTTGTATTTCTTCTATGTATGTACTTGGTGAAGAGTCAAAGTCAAACCCTTTACCCATCATAAATGGCAACTTAGTTGGGTCATAAATGTTCTGAATCCCTCAGTTCATTTAATTCCATTTTGCCCACCCGGGGCGGACGAAGAAGTCGTCGCGTTAATGAATTTGGCGGATAAACAAGGTGTACCTACCTCCTGGAATTTCTGGGTGTCACTCGTCACTCGTCATGTCGTAAAACACATTAGGGGGAGTTTGTTGCATCTGCATCTTGACTATAATATGCCTCCACATATATGGCTTTAGCCTGTAGGGGTAAAGGACTCTAATTTGCAAACTCTTGAACAATTTATGATCGTGCCAGATGCAAGTTGGAATGAATATACCGGATTTTAAATATTCTGGTAATACGCGGGTGATAAACTCTTGAACCGGATTGGAATTTGGAGTAGGTACTTAAGTATGTAGATTTTTAAGGCTAATGTAATGTAAGTTAGACAATTTTAATAGTTTACAGTCTACAAACACTTTATACTTTATCGTCAAGATCCGAAGAAATTGGGCAGCCTGTCATTTCGTTCACGGGCAAATCCCTTCATTGGGACGCCACTTGTACCGAAAAAATTTGCGAAGAGCTCTCGATCAGCATATGTAACATTTCAATGTCAATAATCAGGTACATATTTGCTATGTAAAATAAAAGACACAGCAAAACTGTATCCCATGTATGTGTATCCCTGTTTGTAGTATGTAATACATCGTACACGTTACTTACTCATTTCGATTCGCATTATTTAAAAGATAAGCAAATTGAATTTTCCGTAGTTAATACTCATCTAAAGTCGTGACTTGAACTTTTCTTGGTGGTCCGTCCGGAATTTCAAAGTTCAGTTAAAGAGCAATTGAATCCATTCCAGATTCAAATTCAAAATTCAGGTAGGTAGATAAAGAATTCTTTTTGGAAACAAATTCAACTATAATCTTGGTATTAAGCATTACCATGCAATTTCATTAATCCATTCTAAATATTTTATTGTCCGGCTGTAAACTTTATTTAAACATACAATTCGAATGTTCACTGAAATTGATGATGTTCGAATGCGTATGACAGTTATTATTGTAAAGCCATAACTTTAGCCGAGCCCATGTCGTTCCCACGTGCCTGAGTTATGTAATCCCTAATCCTTGTTCAAATTAGTCCTGGTTTGTATAAACATTATGATACCATATACGGTGGTCAGATCAAGGGATTAAGCTAATGTAAATCTCACGACTAGTTTACCAATTCTGTAAATAATTTCCTTTAATTAATCCTAGGGAAATGAAAGTGTGGCCAATGAGCCACTGCCACCTTATACCTTGTCACTAATGGTAAAAATTTTAATATTTCATGCACGCATTTATAAATGTCAAAATTACCAGGTACAAGGAGTGAGTAGACATTTGAGCATAAATTGCCTCTAATTAGTCTCTGATTACGTCAGGGCTAGGTCAACCATGCAGTGTCTTGTACCCTACCAGCTATGCTATTAGCTTCCAAAAATAACGCACCTTATTTAGCTCCAAAAAGTAAATAAACCCATGTACAGAAAAAAATGAATTATTTTTTCATTTATTATTATTATTAAAACTCCACGACTTGTTCAAAGGAAAGACGGATGACAATAGGAGACGTTTGGAAGAGATAATACTTTAATTGTACAATGAGGACGAGAATCCTATTGTTGGTATTCCGTACGGATTTCAATGTGGTGCTTACTCAAGAAGATACATGATAGAACGTTGCGGATAAAAATGCCGGTCTAATACCAAATAGTCATGCTTCAGACGTCCAAATATTCGATATTCTTAGTAACACCGGTTCATATTCATGATAATAGTTACTTTGATGACGGTGCAAGGTGGAACCGTTCATAACATAAGAAACAGTGTGCTTTCTGCGGTGATGATGGTTCACGTTCACATTGAAAAGCTGACCAGAGAAGCAAGAATTAGGCTTTATAGATTCAGGTTCAGTTTGAATTGGAACATTACGCTCATAGTAGTTTTTCGTCGCAAACTAGTAAATAATTTCTTGTTCACTGCTGTTACGTTACAATTCTTACAACCAGTTTCATTATCATAAAAGTTGCAGTTCATGAGCTCATGTAAATACATATCAGTTGCGATTAATTGTTTCATATCCATCTAGATATGTAGCTTTCAATTTCAATTTAATGTTTCACGATCATAGCGGTAGTAGCTCATAGCTTCACGTTCATAGCGGTAGTTATTCACAGCTTCACGTTCATAGCTGTAGTAGTTCATACCTTCACGTTCATACCGGTAGTAATTCATGGCTTCACGTTCATAGCTTCACCTTCATAGCTGTAATAGTTCATAGCTTCAAGTTCATACCGGTAGTAATTCATGGCTTCAAGTTCATAGCTTCACCTTCATAGTTTCACCTTCATAGCTGTAGTAGTTCATAGCTTCAGGTTCATACCGGTAGTAATTCATGGCTTCACGTTCATACCGGTAGTAGTTCATGGCTTCACGTTCATAGCCTAGCCGTAACCAGTTCATAGCTTCTTTATCATTGCAGTAGCAGTCGCAGCTTAATATCATGTTCATAGCTGTCAAACTTCAAAAAGTCTAGCAATTTAAAGTCTCGAATATCAACATTTCCAGTTAAGATTGACCAGGGTCATAAATAAAAGTTTAGATAACACAGGACCTAATTGTGAATGAATTTCAACCTAATATAAATAAAGTTTCTGTCTTACTCATACTTTAACCCATAATTCCAAACGGCATTAGGCCTAGGTAAGGTATTCATTGCACATCCATCCTTCAAATAATTTTACATGGATCTATTGTCCTGAAACTCATCTCGAGGAATAGTCACCTTCTGAATGACTGGACTACAATTCAATTTCCTCTGATGATTCACTATGTTTATCTTTCCCTTTCCATTGACTCCTATGTGTCCCTAGTCCGTATCATGATTATCAGAAGGGCTTCTTCCATTTACCCCGGCCGCAGAGACGGCATCATCGTGGAAATGGATTCCAATCAAAACCCGCACACAAGAAAAAAAAATAGTTTCCAAAAAACTAACACTACATATATATACCTTATATGTACCATTGTACCATGTAGTACTGGAACCCCGCATTTGATCTCACATCCAAACACACAAGGGATGCACGAGTTGATTCTTTTGATTCGTTGATTCCCTAGTTTTTGGTTTCATCTGAAGCTTAAGGGTCTTTCTCAGGTTGCGGCTAATAGCCGCATAGATAGCTCACTGTTGCTCAACTATAAGCTGCCCTTCCGT
>JAQFYT010002131.1:0-13773 GCA_034694925.1 Ceratophysella denticulata | reverse complement strand
TGTATGTGGCGTCAACATAGGTTAAAGTAAAGAATTGGAGGCGAAACGATGTAGGGCGAAACGATTGCGGGGCGAAACAAGCGGAAGCAAAACGTTGGAGGCGAAACGTCTGAGACGAAACTGCCGGATACCGGTTAGAGACTACGAGCCCCGCCAAAATTATATTATGCTCTTCAACAAGTAAGTAACTCATATTCGCTTTCCAGTGTAATGCAAATGCGAACTCAGGTGTTTTGCGACCGCTGAAGGACTATAAAGTATAAATATCTAATACAATTTTACTGACTCTTGCAACAAATTAATAGGATTTAACATAATGTCGCGGATTACAAAAGTAACACCACCGGATGCGGATGCCATATTGGCTTTGTGGAGGTATGGTAGTCATGACTAACTCATTAAATAAACAGTCAGGTTTACATTGGAGAAGGTTGCAAATACGGAAATAGCCTGGAGAGAAATGATGGAATTAAATCTTACCGTCAGCTCATCGTAGCTTTTGAAGGCCAGAATAGCAAATCCATCCACAATGTCCTCTTCCGCCGTGGGTTTTCGTAGTTTCCGTCTAGGTTTTTTCTGTGGTGGACCCTCGTGGCTCGGTTCCTTAGCCTCACTCGGGTCCTCACCGTTAGCACTGGCAGCCTCTTTGGCCCTTCGTTCCTGTTCGACTTTCTCAGCTCTTTCTTTCCGACGTTTCTGCTTATTTAAACGATTTTGAATCCGGCGTTTTTCAGCCTCAGAGGTTTCCTCCATATTCATCCTCGCCCTTAATCCTCAGACGTGTGTACATAGTCGAACTTTCGTGCCCAAACCACCATTTATTCATATCACACTGAACAAGGGGTCAACTACAACCTATTCAGTCAAATTAATCGTTAATGACTTCACTTCTCAACGACCATTCCTCCTCCTGCTGCCCAGTCAAAGTCAAAAGAGTCTAATGCTATACAATCCATGTTTTCACACCGAACCATCACTGCTACTTCTTAATGAATTAGAAGTGGTCAGTTCAATAATAATTAGACCATTATCCCCCGCAGAAAACCCAAGAGCCGGAAACCACAAATGTTTGTAAACAAAGGATAAACTTTCACGAGTAGTTAAGTCTACTCACAGGACAGGGCTGACTGTCTATGACAAAAATCAGTTCAGGAAGCTCGACGGTTCACAAACAATCGGCAGTAGACGAGGTCATACGGAGGATTGAACTTGGTCCCTTATCGTCCATATGCGCCTATTTGGCCACCACGAACTAAGATTCACTTTCTTTGTCACATCCTCTGAAAAGATTGAGAGAAAAAATAGATCATTAGCATATGAAAACCTTAGGTTAGGTACTTGGCATTAAACATGTTTATGTTTCCAATTTCTAATACTTGTAATAATTGAGTTTCAGGTTACTCACATAGGATAGTACTGTAGCACGTGGAGATTTAACAATAACAACAACATGCGAGTATCTGAATGAAATGAAACTAATCAAAACTCATCTCGTTCTCCTCTCAACCGTGTAATAATAACCCTAGAGCTCATCAAACGAGTAAACCACAATCAAGTGAGTGATAAGCACCAGGAGCTATCAAGATAATCAGATTATTAATTGCTCCACTCCTGTTGACACTAACTCGAGAGACAAGAGCCAACCATCCAACATGCTTCCACTACTTTACACAATGAAAACAAACCATTGCAAATACTATGAATACAAAGCATCGCGTCAGTATCCAGTACAATTGACGCTTCCCAAATACGTATAATTCATTGACGACTAGGTACATGCCTACTTGAGCTCTAGTCTTGGTCATTCATATCCAAACTTTCAATATTCAATAGTTAAGAATGAACCAGTCAGAAGTAGACTTAATTATATTGATTATTATCAAAACCATAAAATAAAGTTCCGAGAATTTCTTGCTTACTACATTGTCTCCATTGTTATTGTTTGTTTATTGCTTAATTACTTGACTGCCACTTTCAGCCTGGAATATTAAACACTGAAAACTGAGCACATGGCACGTTAATCGTCAACATTAACAAACCTGATATGACATATGACATATGACGGAAATTGGAAATTAAGTTAAACCATCCTTTGTAATTACTGTTAGGTTGATTGTGTCTGTATCCTATTCATGAAACATGCCAGACTGCAAGACCAAGAACAACTGGTTGATGACATAACTTCACAAATACAAGATACTTGCCGCATCGTTCGTCAGAGTTTTGTTAATCTGATTCAATGAAAATGTGTAATGATCAACTTACAATAACTACAACTTACTTATTAGCAGAAGTCGTTGTCCAGCGTTATGGATAATAATAGTCCGGTCCAATGAACGATATACAGATCGATCGATGACACGAGCACTGGGAGTTCTAAATATTATGTTGAAAGTGGAATGTTCCTTGACAAAGGATGATGCTTACTCCGTTGGAACGGTGACCGCTCCCGTGCCGTGGTGGCGGGGGTTAGCAGACTCTATACACTCCAAAGGAATAGGTAGTTTGGCGGCGGGAGCCGTAAGTTTGTCCACTAATTGTTTAGTTCTTCAGTGGGAAGTCCATGGAGCGGAATTGGGGATTGTGCGGTGTAGACTGTGTAGAATAGAATATTACAGGGAAGAAGGGAAGGGTTTTTTTATTCGTTTTTGCCTATATCCGTGCTGGGAAGAGCAAGAAGAGGAACTAGTGGGGAACCTTTTCTAGCCCGAGAGACTTTGCAATGGCGATGGATGGCTGGTCTCAAATGCACTTCTCGCCTTCCCTTTCTTTGAGTCTCCGTCAACTACTGCTGGGCTATGCCCCTAGCACCGCACACACACGAATACACACAACTCCAGCAGCAGCAGCAGCGGCGGAAGAAGGGAAGGATGGATGCTTTGCTATGGGCTTTTAGGCTTTTGGCCCAGCCAGAATGAATGCCTTCTGCCTCGATTCTATGCTACTGCTTGCTCACACGGTCGAGATCGGCTAGCGACAACGACGAGGAGAGGCGCTCAAGTCAGTGCATTGCCGTGCGCCTCATCTTCTGCCTGCCTCATGGGTATGGTGGGTAATAACAAGGGAGATTGGGATGATGACCCTTTGCTGCTGCGGCGTTCCAGCTAAACCGGATGGAATTAGTCTTATCATCATCAACCCGATTCTTTAGAACCTTTTTGATTTTGGGTCTCTCGTAATGATAACCAATAACCAAAATTGACTTTGGGTTTTATCGTTAATCCTGCTGAGGAAACTTGACCTTTTGGGGTATGATATCTTATTCGAGGTCATACATTTTAAATATGTATATCCTCATCCTATAAGGGTAATTCCTAATCCCGACTCGAGCTAAGGGGCACAAAATAAAATACACTAAATCAAATTATAAGTTGTGTTAATGTTAATGACCCATTGAATGTTCTTCAAAATTTTAAGTAGGTACGAATACCCGTCAACTAATTAATTTTGTCAACCAGCCGCTAATACTGTAGTATACAATAATTGTAAAAACGCGGAGAGGAAGGCGGTAGGATCGAGGAACTGACTTGAAAATCTACAGTTTGGTTTAATATTGTCTATCCATTATCCATGTAATTTTATATTTCATTCTAGATTTTGTCCTGCAGCAGAGGTATCCATAGGTGGTGCCTTAGGATTTTCAAATACACCTTACTTCGAGGTGCCTACCATCCTAACCTAACCTAACCTGACGATTTAAAACTTACCCTAACCAAAGTTACACATATGATAAATATTAGTATATACCAGGTTCAAAACGCGGTTGACCGTGTACTTTTGGCTGGTACCCAAATCCACCTGGAGTGGGATTTGTAAATGCGCAGTTTAATATGTCGACTTGTCCTAGTACGAATTAAAAACATTACACACTGATAGCAAAATACAACGTAAGTATGCAATCATAGCAACAATCTTTTGGGACGATTCTTGTCAAATGCATTACTTTCATTGTCTATGTACCTGAAGATCTTTTGAGAAAAAAAAACAGTCAGAGTCTGAAGTGTCTTTAATAATTCGATTAACGCTCGGCTCTGTATCGAAGCATCGCAATTATTGTTGAATTTGACATGAATCTATCCTTGTAGTAGGTCTGGTTTAATATGTTTGATGTTTGATGCTTGTGCAAGGTAAATAGTCGTAAAATTCTCTAATTTTGGAATTACACATTACATATAACTTACATAGAACTAACCAGAACTGCGAAATACTGAGAGAGTGAGAGTGAAAGTGAAAGCGTTCAACGAAAGATTTCCCGCATGTAACTTTTTTGTATTGAGCTTAGGATTCAGATTTTTGTCAGATTATATTAAGGTTGGGTTAGGTTAAATTAACGAGCGAGAAGAGGTGGAACTTTTTCGAGGAAACTCTTTTCTAAAACCAGTGAAATTGTGTACGGTATAGTTGAATACCTTCCACACTTTCACATTCACACGCAAGCTATATGACTAGAAATTCTCCCAGTAGTGAAAGCTAGTTTTGCTTTTTAAAAAACCAATTGATATGTGGTCTACCGATCTACGACCAACGTGACTTTGGATTTGGAGCTTGTACATAACTTTGTCTTTGTGAAATTATGCATGGTTGGGTTCGATTGGGCTCAGAAAGAACATATAGCTCTAGCTCCAACAATATAGAAACTATACCACTTAAGGCAATCGGAACTCATCTTTTTATTATATGAGGAATATAGTTAATTCTTGAATAATTGTTCGTTCGTTTGTGATTTTTGATCAGTCCAATCCGTTGTTCGAACTTAATAAATATCTATAATAGGTAGTGCAAAAAATATATTAATATGCGCCCTGTCCTAGTCTAATTTCAATTTCTAAAACACCTAATTTCATATAGAATTAAGAATTATCGTTACTTCGAATCAAAGTCACGTGATTAAGCTTTGTGAAAGCATACAATTTATGCAGTAGTGTCTCTGATTTGTGAATAGTTTGATAATCGGTTTATGATTCCTGATCTGCATCAATGGATGTTGATTGCTTTCAACGCATCTGGGCTCCGCTGTTCTGTGTTGTATAAGACATCGTATTCAATTGCATTTGTATCAAAGTTTACATTATTGTACTTTGAATTTTATAACAGGCGTTTAGCAAACTGCAATATCGCACATGTGTGCATTGTACACATTAGAAACAAAGTACATGTGCGTGGCTTGGAAAGACGAAAGGCCTCAAGAGCGAGCAGAGTTTGGTTCATGCTCAGATTAGTTCTGCTCTGACTTTCAGTTGGGGCTGTAGCTCAGATGGTAGAGCGCTCGCTTAGCATGTGAGAGGTAGGGGGATCGATGCCCCCCAGCTCCAATAAATTTTTGGTTAAATTTACTTTGTAAAACAAGAACAAGTTTTTTTTATTGTTGTACCTTTAAAACTTTGTCAACGTTTTGGATAGAATAAATATGCTTCAATGCACAATCGAGCATAATTGTTGTAGTTTCTTCAACATTGGGGCTGTAGCTCAGATGGTAGAGCGCTCGCTTAGCATGTGAGAGGTAGGGGGATCGATGCCCCCCAGCTCCAAATTTTTTGTAGAATTATAGCAATGATTTGGGTTGTCGATTTTATTTATTGTGATGAAGAGTGGTTCAGTTACAAGAGAATAAGCAATAAGCACGTATCTAATCTTCATGTGCACAGAATTCCCTGGTAAATCTTGCTAATGTTGGAACACAACGCACAGGCTTCATTTTATCTTTTTTTAATGCAATAATCCAAGTTTTTATAGAGAGGGAACGTATTCGAAATGATTGATATTTATCAAATTAATACCCTGTCAGGAAATCTCCAACAGCAAACACTATCCAGTGTATTCCCGCATAATTACTATAATACATCATTTTAATTTCTAATTTAGTAATCTGACGTTTCAAGGACGATATAAGAGAAAACTATCATCCAATATATTCTGAAAGACATTAAATTCTGGTCAACACGCACTTTTGATAACTTGATTATCAACATAGCTACATATATATTCTCTGTAAAATGTCATTGTTTAAAACAGCTCAATTTAGTCCTCTTGGTCTTTTATATTTTCATGATACCTGTATTGAAATTATGGTTCAAAATGCCACATGACACGCGTCATATCTCATATCGTTCGGAATTAACTGCAGTCATATAACTTTTGTTTTCTAAAATGGCGGGTCAAGATAATCCAGTCTATAGCCTAACTTTTCCGAACCTAACCTAACTAATGTTAAGTGACTATCAAGCTGCCTTGGATCAGTTGATCGTATATATTCTTCCGGCCATTCTTGGAAAGCTCGATATTATCTAACCAACCAGGCACTGCGTTTACACCAGGTTGGAGGAAAATACGTCCCCCGGATGCGTTTTTCATTTTCAGCCTATTTCAGCGAAATTTAAAGTTTCGCTCCTAACTTTACATGTAGATATGTTTTCACAGGTCGGCCCCGCTGGGTTTATAAATTCTAGTTAGGTTAGGTTAGGCTTTTCATAATCTCTTCGGGCTTCATCGCAGACCTAACCTAACCTAACCAGAACTTTTAAAATAGCGGGCGGTTCGGAAAACCTAACCTAACCTCACAGATTGAATAGCAGATGCCGGCCTGTGATATTTTTTGCTGAAATAGGCAGCAAAAGAAATTGCGCGCCGCGGATGATAGCCGTTTGAAGACCTACCCATTAGTTGTTTGTTAATAGTACCTACAGTAATTCTGGCATGCAAAATGCAAATAGAATCAAGGTTGAGGCTCTCTGTAAACCTAAAACCTAACCACGAAACCATGAATGCAATAGGTTTCCACTTGAGCTTCCACTACTGCACATCATAACTTATTATGTAATAACTCAACATTAGGCAGAGATGATTTCTCTGTGCATCTCGTTACATGGATCCAGAAACAGATGTGAAGCTTGAACCGTGATGAGGTGATGGCCTCAGCTATTTAAGCCAAGAGGGGTTTCAGTTTCACAAGGTCGAAAGCCATAGTACTGTATAGCTGAGCTAACACCTAAAGCTGAACTCAAATAATATCCCTATATCGAATCGAGGGTAAATAGAAATAGAACCGTTCTTCTGGATCGATATATGTGCCCAATATTTTCAATGTCTAGGCTCAAGCAAGAACAAGGTTTTTTGTTCATCTTGAACTAGATCACAGCAAAAGGCTCGTGCAGTTTGAAGCAAAATAATCAAAAGTCAAATAATAATCTTAATATCACCAGTTTAAGGTTCAATGTACAAATGGATAACTGCATACAAAGATAAGTTTACACACAGCCATAAAATACAGATTTAAATACTATTGATCTACGTAATTCAATTTGCATCCTGTTTTGTTATTCAAATATTCAAATGCCGAAGCGCATTGACCATTGACCACGGCATGTGCAGAAGGGAGTGAATGACTGTGATTCACTCGAAGTCAATATTCAATGAGTATTCTGTAAAACCTGGTTCATTGTGCAGTTATTGAGTACAATTGTTCAAAGATAATTACAAAAATAAGCTCTTGAGCAAAGTTCATACCTATCCCACTTATAAGATAACCCTGAACTTTGTACCACACTGCGTGCCTGTGTCTGTCATCTGTATACAAACCTTACCTTACCAAATCTGTATTCACTACGAACATAGACGACGGCCTGCACAAGGATAACACTACCAACCTGGCTTCATAACATTTATTCACACGTTCATTACGTTAAGTTATATTACTTTTAACACTAAAAATTCATAAATATCAAAATGCGTCCATTTATTGTGAGAAACTTTACCCGGAACCTATTGAAGTTAAAACAGAAGAACAATCCGTTATTGTTTCAAAGAACTATCACGGCGGCGGCGGCATCTTCAGACCCGTCTGATATTGTGTTGGAATCTCCGCGTCCGCCAATTCCTTCTGTGGACGGACTAACAATTCCTGAATTAGTTTGGAATAATCTTCCAATCAAGGAGAATGAAATTTCTATAGTAAGTGATTTAACTGAATTGAGCCTAAACGATAAAATACACAATTAAGACCCAATTAAAATAATTTAATTTTTTTGTATTCCAGGAATGCTCAATTTCGGGTCAAACACTGACACACGGTCAGGTTTACAAACACAGCCGAAGTTTTGCAACAGCTCTCTTAAAATTAGGTTTGAAACGACAGGAATGCGTTAGTGTTGTTCTGCCGAATAATATTCACTTTCCAAGTATTATGCTCGGAATTATGGAAGCTGGTAAGTATTTGAAATTAAATATTTGTACTAATACATGTTTGTAGCTAACTAACATTTTTAATATAATGATGTATTCTTTATTCTGTTTCAGGTGGCATCTGTTCACCGGTTAGTGCAATATTTAAACGGAATATTATTCTATTCTATTCTAGAGCTAAATTGTCCGTTTACAATTATAATAATACTACTTGCATCATTTAATAAATTAAGGGAAATATATAAACGTGCCATGAGAAAATAGGATCTGCCATGAAAAAGAACAATTGTGCAATAAGTCTGCATGTCAGTAAAATTGATTTTAGTCAGGTTATGTTAGGTTAAAACGTTAACGGACGAGATTGATCCGTTTTACAGGTTAGGTTAGATTTTTGAAATACCGAAATGAGTAACTAACCTAACCTTTGGAATTATAGACCAACTTTACTTATTGCAGCATTCCATTTCACTATTGCAAAATCTTCTTTTTTATGGCATATTCTATTTTTCATGGCATCGGAAAATGCCACCCATAAATTAATAACGATGTACATTTTTATGATGTTTCCAGGCAAATCCTGCATATACCACAGGTAAATAAATAAGAATATACAACATTATTCCTATTCGAGCTACTGCGTACAGTATGTCGATGTGTTAGTAATGGTATAACATTATATGTATGCATGGAACGCGGTGCATAGCTTCTCATGCTTTACTCGAAAAAAAATTAAGTTATCAAAATGAAAGTGCTACCGAATACTTAACAAATACAACACTCAAAAGTATAGTTGACCCTAAAGTTTTACCTTAATCAATCTAATTTTAATTCCAGATGAAATCGTTCGGCAGGTACAAATATCGGAATCCAAAATTGCAATAACTGTTCCGGCGCTATTGCCAGCACTTCGTCAAGCATTGAAAGAATGTCCCAGTCTCAAGTCCATTATAGTGGTAGGAGAAGCACATGCAGGCTGTCACACTTATTCGGAAATGATCAAAGTCGATTCTAGTGGTACCAATTTCCTGAAAGGATCTGAAATTGATTCAAAGGACTTTGTTGCATTTCTGCCATTTTCGAGTGGTACAACGGGTCCACCCAAAGGTAAAGCTCCATTTTTCAGCACTATGTAAACTTAATGAATATTTTGTTTGGAATTTACCGGCATTCTGTCAAACTTAGGTCGTGCTTATGTGGAATTACTTTATACTTCTGATTTTACTGCAAAAATTGTGTTCAATTTCAGGTATGAATTAACTTACAATAAGTAATGTTTGAAAATGTAATTTTTTAGGTGTACAACTAACTCATCACAATATATGCTCAAATTTGGAACAATACACAGCACCAGGATGTGCTGATTTAACCAAGTTGGAATATGGGAATGGACAAGATCGTTTAGTCGGGGTAATTCTGTGTTTGTGTGTATTTGTATTTTCTATTGTTAATTTTTTATTACTTTATTGCATTTTGCATATAATTTGAATACGCAGGTTCTTCCATTTTTTCACGTTTACGGACTAACGAGCATTGCCTTAGCATCAAGCTTCTGCGGAAACCGGATTCTCTGTATTCCCAAGTTTTCTTCCGATACATTTGTTAAGAACATACGTCACTTCAAGGTAACTCTGTCGAGTTTTAGGAAAAATTAAAAATACAAAACCTGTAATTTGATAGTATTGTGTGTAAGCCAGAATAAAGAGTTGTATATAAAATATATAAAACTAATAAAATATAATTTTCACAGCCTACACTTATGACGCTGGTACCACCAATAATTGCGTTCCTGGTTCACAACCATCATGTAACCGCCAAAGACTTTGAGCAAGTTCGAACTGTCCAAGTTGGAGCCGCACCAATGGGAGTTACACTGATTAACAAACTGTTCGAAAAGGCTGGGAAAGAACTTTTTCTGCAAGAAATGTACGGGTTGACTGAAACGTCCCCTGGAGCCATTGCACTCGACCGAAACTTTAAAAGAACCAAGGTTGGATCATGTGGAACACTCTTACCAAGTACTTTAGGCAAAGTAATTGACCCTGATACGGGAAAAGGCCTTGGGCCAGGGCAACGTGGGGAACTCTGTATTAAGGGGCCGCAGGTAAATATTTTTTAAATACTGAATTTCCAAAACACGACGTATTGAATATGGATGGATTGTCGAAATTTTGTTATTTAACAGATCATGAAAGGGTACTTCCGAAATCCGGAAGCAACTGCGAATTGTATTGACGCAGACGGTTGGTTCCATACTGGTGACGTTGCCAAATATGACGAACATGAATGTATTTACATTGTGGATCGTCTGAAGGAACTCATTAAAGTGAAGGGACTTCAAGTAAGTCAAAAATATATCTACACCTTACACTTTGTGATTTCCAATTCAGAATTTTGACATACAAAAGAATTTCAAGAATTTGAGAGCTCACACAGTGCGGTGGTCTACATTATTAAAATTCAAAAATGACAGGTTGCTCCGGCCGAGCTCGAAGACTTGCTCCGGAAACATCCAGGCGTTGGAGATTGTGCTGTAATTGGAATTCCGGATGAGAAATGCGGAGAATTACCCAGAGCCTACATCGTCCGTAAAAGCGGAGATATCACTGAATCTGAAATCAATAGTTTTCTTGAGGGAAAAGTGTCAAAGCACAAAGAATTGAAAGGAGGAATTGAATTTGTTGATGCTATTCCCAAAGCCCCATCCGGCAAAATTTTACGACGGGAACTCAAACAGGACTATACTACAAAATTTGTGAAATAAGGATTCTCTTAATCTCAATAACGTCGTCCCATACTGACTCCTACCCACTATATTTTATTAAAAGTGAAGTATTGTTTTTAACATTACGTAAAAATGGATATTTAAGTACAACGTTTTATTATTTTAGGGCTTACTGACGATTGAATAAGATCTATTATCTGGTTGCGTGCAGTTGCAATTAATTAAGGACCTGAGTTGTGAAATATTTTTGGCTCACTAGGTATTACTTGTTTTTCATAGACTGAATAAGTTAAGAGGACTATAATCATTTACAATACCCTTAACCCAGAGTTAGCATTAGCAAAACAGTTAGAATTACCCTAAAATTATCTGTGACTGAGCAATTGTTGAATGGTATAGCACTCGCAGTGACAAAATTCTGAATCTACAGAAACCCATATTATATATTTTTGGCCCATCTGCTGGATTAAAAACTTTATCAAATAATGGCTACTGTACAAATCAATATAAAGACGGTTTCAGCTAATTGATCGTGATGAATTTATTCATTATGCGAACTCCACCTTAAATCAAGTGAAGGAAGGAAACTCACTGGGCACGAGATTGACAGCCCTAACGGGGCACGTGTTGCGATTGTGAATACTTGAATATTTATTAGTAATAATTATTTGATTCCTAAAGATCAAATGTGTTTGTTCTCATATTAAATGACACACGGGCAGCATGAAATCAGCGGATTTCATTTGGAATATTTATGCCCTGTTTCCGTTTAACTAGCTGTCAAGAAATAACGAAGGTAATGTTTCGTAATAATTATAAACGAAATTCACATGAAGTAATGGACCAGGTTAGCAGTTAAATAATTCTCGTGGAAATCACTTCAGAGCACATGCTGCAGTTAACTCGTAAATACTGTGAGGTATTCAGAATTACTGAAGCATTTTCTAATATAACCTAAAGAACTTAACAACTCAAAGTCGAGAGAGGGCATCTAACCTAATAGCCACATATTTCCTGAGCGTCTTTTGAGAAATTCTTACCAATAACGCAATTTACAAATTGTACCTCATCCGGTTGACCATACGCATATGGTGAGCCTAACGATAGGCCATTCTATTTAAGCTCTGTAAGGGAGGAATTAAATAATACGGCATACACATGGAGATTGATCGCAAAACTTCAACTGCAGGGTCTGGGTTTCATGACCTCGTTGACCCTGGCAAGTTCGAAAAACCTAAGTGGCATCTACGCTTCATTGGAATTTTTTGCGGAGTTTTGACCACTATCATCATGTCCCTAGCGACCATAATCGTGAAGTATATGCAGTCCTATCATGCTCTCAACTTGTCCCTGTTTAGGTTTCAAGGGGTCATGATCCCTTCCCTCTGCGTTCTATTCTTTTATGTGGTCACCGGCAAGAAGGATGCGTTCAAATCCGTGCAACCCGGCAAGGAAAACCCTAGTTTCAATAAAAATATGTTGTTCCTATTCGTAAGCCTAATTCACATCTACATATACTATAATGTATGACATGTGACGATCATGAATCGCATTTATCAGATATATCTGTCCTATGTTATTTTCTTCATGCAGCTTCGAGGAGCATTGGCATGCGGTTTCGTTGTATTCCAGATATTCTCATTGCAACACTTGGATGTTGCGGATTCAACGGTTATTGTCATGAGCTCACCGGTAAAGTGTATTCTTATATGACGGTACATTTCTGATATTGATGCCATTTAATATTCGTAATTTATTTCTCAGATAGTCGTGGCTTTTCTCGCTTATATCATGTTAAAGGAAGAGCTAGGGTAAGGTCTCTTTCAACGTCTTCAGCATTTAAAGCGCTATTTAAAAAAAATTCTACACGTTTTCTTTTTGAAGATATATTCCTGTTCTGATATCTATAACGAGTCTCTGTGGCGTCATCATCATTGCACGGTGAGTGTTCAAATCATTTCCTTGTATATAAAACATTACAATTTTCAACGTAGGTATATCCTATTTATGTTCTATCAAAAATGTTGATTTGGTCCAGGCCACCTTTTATAACTGGAGAGAATTACGACTTCGATGCACTGGTAAGATTGGCCAGTCATAATTTTAGTAGAAATTCATCATTGTAAAAGACCACTAAGTTTAAAGAATTTTTAATGAAATCTACTAATATTTATAATTAATTCCAGATTGGCGTGGGTTTGTGAAATGATTTCATTCCTTCCATCAAATACTATGTAAAAATTACAATAAGAATCACAAATAAATTAATATTAGCTTTGGTTTCAAGGAATGGCAGCGGCCTCCATGATATTCAGTTCTCTGGGATTTATTGTTATTCGCTATCTGAAGGACGTGCCCACGAGCTTTGTGACCTCTTCGTTTGGTGTTCTGGGAACCTTGATGACTCTTGTCCTTGCTTTTTCTTTTGATGTCTTTGAGCTACCAAGAAATTTACATCATTGGGAAATGGCCATTGCAATCGGACTTCTCAATTTTCTTGGACAGACTTTGTTTACAATAGCGCTAAGCGTAAGTCCAGTCCGGCATTTAAATGTAAACTAGCAAGAGAAGCCATGGCAACCATGGCCCGTCACGTTGTCGCGAAATGTTGGCAACCGTAAGCAAGCACTCGCCCACAGTAGTAGTTCCTAGTAATGTTTCAAAAGCCGCCCTTTCACCTATATACGTGTGTTACTGTTGGGATATGTCAACGTGCCGGTGTGCACTACTGTTTTGATAGACTTTTTTTTGTCAAACATTTTATTTTAGCTTCCACGTAATAAAGTATTTGTGATCGACTTGTTTACAGGTCCACAGTTTGTTTACTTCTTGAAAATATCAAAAAATTTGAATTTCAAGAATTGACCAATCAT
>JAQFYT010002130.1:0-13777 GCA_034694925.1 Ceratophysella denticulata | reverse complement strand
GACAACCTAGAATCATTCTCTGGTCTGTGACAATTGACTGTCGTGTGATGCCACTTTTAGGCTTTGACGACAAGAGGTTTTTACATATTTAATTTTTGAGGTTTGAATTATCATTTATGTATTTCCAGATAGGCCATATTTCCATAAGAGTTCCTTATATCTGCCTGCAGCTGCCGCATTCTGAATAGCAGCCACCGAATTGTTATCAGCTAAGTAGTAACCACAGATTGTCGCGCTACACTCGATCCCGTTGCCTGAATCCGTCCTAAGGATTCACTCGCTTGAGAAATGGAATATGTAATAAAATATAATCGGAAGCAGTCAGGCGGAGTGCGTGTGCGGTTGGTTGACAGGTAACAACAGGAAATTGAAACCCTTCTGAAAACGCCTATATAATTATTTTCCAAAGACGGAAATAAAAAGGAAATACAAGTAGAGATACGACGAGGCGTCCTTGTAGGATTTCCGGACGTTTATCCATATCGTGTATCAGTATTATTAATTTTTTTTAAATGTGGGTTTACAGTTGGAAGATGGTGTCCAGCCACTGGAAGCCCTTCTCTACATCGTGGACAAGATTAACAAAAATAATTCTACATTACCCGGAATTAAGATTGGCGTCTTGGCTCTCGACACCTGCGATTCGAGTCACTATGCTCTCGAACAGTCACTCGACTTTGTCAAAGGTTAGCTAACACCGCCCGACAAGCACCTGAGGAATCATTTTTCCTACCGTTCTATAAAAATATACTTTCGAAAATCTGAGCGGACGTTAACTCAGTTGTATTTTATGTTCGGATAAAGAATTTTGTTAATGTGCACAAATTATGGACTTTATAATAATTTTGCGCTAGTTGCATACGCGGTCTATTGTCGGCAGACCGCGTAAATACTGCATGTATTGCATGTCTGGCCTATAATTTTCATTTTCTCTTGTTCTTCATAGACCGCATACTGCATGAAGGTGTATGCGATAATGCGATCTTGTTCTCACCCAGAAATAACGACTTCGTTGTATTATTAATTTTGACAGGGTTGGTTCGTACAAGTTCAACTCATTCAGCGTTGTTACTCATTCGAAAACAACGTTGAGATTAAAATTCATGCCTTTTGTGTGATCCAGACATCGCTTCAAAAGAATCCATTGTAGAACAGGAAGCATGATAACAAGCAATCGCTCTCCGCTTTGAAAAAGGCTAGACGCTACGCGAGGATAGGTACACGTGTGTTTGAAATATACCGGCTCTGACCCGAGCTAAACGGGTATCAATCCCGACTCGGCGTAATTGAATGTAAAAGTGTTGAACGGAAGGAAAATCAAATCTGAGCTTTAACCAAACCAAACCACGAAAGACAGGCTACAGCCAGGAGCTACCTGAGCTCTTGGCTGAGAAGAGAAAGTTGATTTTGCTTTCACCTCCTGGCTCCAAGTACTCTTGCCGTTACAGACCTTGGCCGTAGCCATAGTCCTTTTGTCATGAAGGCGTCCAAGCGTGCGAATTGGAGTGGGAAGTACGGGACTCGCGCTGTAAACGAATACACGACTATTCATAGCGCGACAGTTCTTAGCAATAGACAATTCATAGTAGCGACTGTTTATAGATGAGTCAATAAATATCTCACAATTCACTGCAGTTCAGGGACTTCATAAATCGTTATTTTTTTTGAAATTCACTAGCTATGAGGGTTTAATGAATTGGGCACTCTGTATTCTCACGCTCCAGTTTGAATTATTGAATAGTCGGAGAGGGACCTATGAATTGACCTTGCAATTTAATGTCACTGTAGTATAAGTTCTCCCGCTATGGACGTCGCAGCGTTATGCTATGACCAGTTCCGTTTGAACAAAACGCCATGAATTCAATTTGAATGAACTGCTCCGCTACGAATAAGACGCCACGAAATGTATTGTGAACCGTTCCGCTATGAATAGTCGTGATACAGCATCCCGCAAAGGCACACTATTGGGCGTTTGAGAACTTCCACCAAGTTATGAGCTTGGTTGAGTGGTTTGGTGTGTGAGTAATTCAATTAGAGACGAGATGAAAGTATGTGCGGATGTGGCTGGCTGGCCTGAAATATATCAACACCGTCAAAACTACTCGGGATGGAGACACGGAGACCTTAATATTTTCTTTTAGTCATTACTTTCATGTGCAATAAAAGTTGGACAAGCCGTAGAAATATTATGTGGCGGCAGTCTGGACTCTACTGGACTGAATGTCGGGAGTTTATTATTATCTTTAATTGTAGGTCATCTGGAACGAACTTGTATGGTCCAGTTCTATTTCTCCAACTCCATATTCACTGAACTGGTTAATCTAATTAAACGATTCGTATATGTGGGCGACTAAATCGGAGAACGTATTTGTAGTGTTACCCTGACTATTGAATTTGCACTTGAGCACTCTGATTCTTTAGGCGAAATTTAGTCTTCTAGGCCGAATCTTAATTGAATTAGAATTTATCTATAAGCTGATATTTAATGTAATTCTCGTGAATAGTACCTAGTTATAGTTTAGTAGGTACCTATGTTTCCGTGAATCCGATACCGAATACTAAAACTTTTAAAGACAATTAGGTACTGAATTTTATCGATAACTTTTAAGTTACAAACCTCTCCTGGAATTGTATATGTATATGAGTGAACTCATATTATAAGTCCTGGCCACAGCTTTCACCAAACACGTGTAGCTTTGGTTGTGTAGCTTTTCAGTAGGTATGCTTTATTGGCGTTTCGGAAAATTGGAAATTAAAGATTTGGAAATATTTTAAACCAATAATTAGTTACTTGTAGTTTATTTATTATTATTTTGATTTGTATTTTTTGAAATGTCTCCAGGTTTCATAGCTCATCACAACGAGCATCACGAACCCGAATTTGAATGTTCGGACGGGTCTGTGGCCAAGTATTTGAACGGGCAGTTTGATCGGATTGTGGGCGTGATTGGTGGTCAGTCCTCCTCCGTCTCGATTCAGGTAAGCCCCTGTGGTCCTTCTGCGTCAATGTGTCAGTGGTCATCTCAGATGGCATTAGTTCCAATTTCGTCGCTGGTCTCACGTCACTTGGGAAGTCAGTTTGGTAGGGCACATTTTCCGAGAAAATTAAGAGAAAGTGATGTTTCGGTAAAGTGGCCGTTCCTTTTCTAAAAATATATATATGAAGTATTGCGAAAACCGACGAAATTTCCCTTGCTGGAGTGTCGCCTGATGTAAGTAAATTCCCTATCGTAGTATTGATCATATGATTTTTTAACTTATCCTCGCCAACGTGATATTCACGTCCTGATGTTAAACCAAAAAACTATGCGACCGAGGGATAACATGTTGCCTACTAGTATCTAGTAGCAATTTGTCGTGAAATCACTGGCCTCCCAGACCAATTTCGAGCTCACAATTGTCTTATATTCGAAAAAGGAACTAAGGTCCTACAGAAAAGGCTTACTTGGGATTTGGGATCAGTAACTCACTCTGAGGTCCCTGCGTTCCAATAATGCGCACTCATGTAGCGTTGGATCCCAGGCTCTCATACTTTTTCTATTCCAATCTAAAGAACAACAGAATCACAACTATCTAGTATGGTATGCGATCACAAGATCGCAGACTTCATCTGTACTCAATAATATTGAGGAAGAAATTTCTCCAAACCCTGCACTGTTCCTTGTACACACTTCAGCTTTATCTGGTTCACAACTCCGATATATCAGCGTCTGGATTTTATATAGAAATCCCTATGGCCTTAACATGGGAATAATGCTGTCTCTCCGCTTTATCTTTCTACTTCCGCTCCAATGAAACCAATCCCCACTTTAACTCCGGCATCCCGAGTAAAAAGTGAGAGTTCCGCCCTGACGACACAATGAAACGCTTAATGCGAGGAATAATGGTGAAGAAATGTAACTACAATTGACAAGCGACAAGGCGTAGCACTAGTCTACTCTTAACGTGATGGATTGTGAATTTCACTTTATAGATTTCTCCTTATGGATTTTGTACTTGCCCATTTAAGAAATATGGAGCGGAATTTCCAGTTCAACGTGTTTCGTGTCAACTAATGCTGTCTGTAAAAAAGTAGTATTTAGCGAAAATGGGTTGGTTTATACTGTATGTGTTACGGTTCGGATATAATCTTGGTTCTGTTATAACCGAACCGGTTCGTATATAATATTATATACCGGTTTCGCCAATTAAACACCATTAGTCCAGCTAATCTGAATCCGTTCATTATGGAATTAGGACCAGAATTTAGCTCTCTTTCTAATGGTGCACTCATTAACATTGCTAACCTGCTGCAGCATTGTCAAATTACCCATTAATTGGAAACGCTCCAAGACGAGTCAGATTCATTCGACATTTTCAGAAACAAAAAATTCTGAGCATAAAACTCATTACACCATTGAAAAAAACGCTAAATTCCGGTTCAGATCCAATAATTATGAATTACGAATTGGCTTGATCAATTGTAATTAATTGGCGAAAACGGTATACAATATTATACACGAACTGGTTCGGTTATAACAGAACCAAGATTATATCCGAACCGTAGCATGTGTACTGCTGATTCATGTAACTAAACTGATGCCCAAACTACAGGAATATATCGGATTTTCTATTTCCTGACAATGATCTTCCAACAGCCTATAACTTCAAGCAACATTCAAATATACTGGAATATAGCCTGATATCGTATTCGTTGTCTAACGTCCAATGCAGTGCAGGCTTTCCCTAGATATTTAAATCATTCCAGTGCTTATGCAAAAATTGTATATGTTGGTGTGTATTTGATAGGTGGCCAACCTCCTGCGTCTCTTCCAAGTTCCACAAATCAGCTACATGTCCACATCCCCGATTCTGAGCAACCGAGAGCGGTTTCCGTACTTCTTCCGCACCGTGCCCTCGGATGTCAATCAGGCACATGCCATTCTTGATATTTTGCGGTAAGACTCTCCTTCAAACTCATTTCACGCATTACGTATACGTACGGCACACGCAAAGATACTCCTTGGGTTTACAATTACGGCCTTAGCCTTTAACCCCCAAGGCTGTCAAACCCGAGTTCGACCTCTGTTAATGAAGATCACACGTAATTCCGGAAAAGTAGGTCATTAGTTACGGTTAGAAGTTGATATGTACAGCCTGTGTAAATACATATAATTGAGTTGCTGGAGGAGAAAGTTGTGGCATTTTGGCACTAACGTCTGTCACAAGGAAGAGCCTTGATTGGTTTCGTGTTTCCAATTAATTCACCATTAGACCGCGCTGGATTGCGTATTGCGTACTTGCGGAGTGCTTACTACACCACGGGATTCTATCTTAACTTGATAATTTAGTGTAGGGTGAAGGGACAATAAATTATAAAGTTTTGAAATTGGATTCTGCACAGCTAAAAAGCCCAAGGACTTGGTCTTGAGGCGACTTGGTGGTCTTGGAAGACAGCACGACTATTCATGAGCAGAGCGGTTCGTAAATTGCCCTGCTTATGAATTTACCCGTTTTTAACCAACCTGTGAATTGTCGCGCTATGAACGATTAGTCGTGATACCGTTTTGAAAATGCTTTGGTTTTGGTTTGGCCTGACGTCAGGCTAAGGCTCTAATTTCAAGTCGCTTGCTTATTATACTAATTATGACATTTTGAGCATTCATGGGTAGCATAGTGAGAACTTTATCAGAGCTTGGTAAACTCCATAAATTGGCTCATCATAGTAGATGTGTATGTTTTGACAGGTATTTTAATTGGCGCTACGTAACCGTGATTTACACGGACTCGGAGTATGGGATCCATTGCTATGAGACGCTGAGGGATGTGGCCGTCAATGATACCATTTGCTTCACAACTGTCCAGAGGGTCATACGAGATCAGTTCGTGGCTGCGGATTATGATCAAATCATCAAGAATATCAACAACATCAATGACATTCGGGGTAAGTATATTGGTTTAATAAGAATCTTTTCCTTGCGTCGTATTTCGTTATCGTTATGTAACGTGTACTGTAACGCGATCTGGGTAACCGAAATATAGAACGCACCAGCAGACCACCACCGAGTTTCGAGTTACTCGTTAAATTCGGCTCCAGGTTCTTCGTAGTTTCTGAATGGTGATCTCATGTCCCATCCGTCATAGATAGCTGTCTCCTGTCAACTGACATTGGCCGCGTGCGGCACAGTAATAAAACTTGACATTACTCATCTTCTGTAAATGTGAATTTGTGGGTCTTCTTTACGGTGAGATGTCGAATGTCGCAGCTCGTTGAAGCATTTGTAATGTAATTGTAATGTGTACTATTTATGTACTCTGTATTTCAACAGCTTTCTAACCATTTAAATTTGACACCCAACCTCATTTGTATGCAGAGTTGTTTTTGACAGTTGTAATTATTATCCACAAAACGTACTTACACAAACGAGACGGACGACTGACATTTGGAATGTACCCACATTTTACGCTTTTGCAATTCATTGTGTCACTCCTCGCAGTCACTTCAGATATTGCAAAAATTGTTCAGCTATTGTGAAATCACACAAATTAAATTTTGTACAGATTCTGATTCAATTGGGGCTGAAGCAGTTGCGAAATATCAGGATTAACTACAGTTTTAGAATAGCTTTGATTTCATGCAATAATGACTCAATACCCACTGATCAGAAAATCCGCAAAATACCAATTGTAGCCTTCTCCTTCTGCCGTGGTTTTCTGTTCAATAGCTGAAAACACGTGAATTCTTCAATGCATAATTAGTTCAAAGCCATAAAAAATATGTATTACGTGTGTAAATCACACAATATTGATTTTGTTAGAAATTACGAAAGTCGACCTATCACAAAAGTGATGATTTAGTTGGTGAAAGCAAATGAAAGCGGTGAAAGTTTGGTCGTAATATTTGTATTCTTGATTATGAAATAAATAGTACATAGTAGCAAACACATAAAAGCCTTAGGGCCACAGATCCATAGTAAGAGTCTAAATGGTCCTTTGTGACGTCTAATTATCGACCTCGATTCAAAACGAGATATATCTGTATGTTTTATCAAACCCTTAGAAATGTATTGTCAAAACTTTCTCTTTCATTCGGGCTTGGAGCGAGTCAAAGTATTGTGTAGTCCGACGACGGGGCTTCCATTGTCCAGCCTGTCTAACTTCCTGACCCTATCCTTTCTATGTATTTATTGTATTGTTGCAGTCATAATTCTAATCCTGGAGAAAGAGTACACGAAAGTCCTCATGCAGGCCGCCACGAGGCTCAATGTGAATCGGGACAAGAAGTACGTCTGGATTGGGACGGATGCCTGGAGCAACCGAGAATCTGTGGTAGTGGTAGGCCCTGTACATCTTTCACCCGCTTTTCTAGACGCGCTTTCACTGCACTCATTGCTGCTTTACGCGGTTGAATAGGTAGATAGATGATTAGCTAACCGTCTTTATATATCCCAATATATACAATCCTTTATTCAGGCTTCCACACAATAACATATTTATACAGAGTCAACGGATACATCTGAAGTCTATAGATTAAATATTTCGTTAGAGTTTGGTTTGGTTTAAAGCCTTTTACATAGCCCAGCGTTAGACAACCTAACCTGATATTTTACAACCCAACCAAACCAAAGTTTTAAGATTTTCGAAACGCGGTAGATCGCGATCGAATAATGGTATAGGTGTTTTGATTTAATTTGATTAGATACCTACCTAAAACAAATTATGGAATAACACAATAATAACTGGGCACCTTGCTTTCTCTGACGATTTCTGAGTTTATCGAGTTGGATTTATACAAATTCAATATGCCAACAGCTGGCGCGTATATTCCAACACCGAATATATTATTGCGCTTCAACTAACTAGCTTGAAATTGGACCTAGATTTGATAGGCATCTAGCAATAGCAAGGGCTTCCTGCGTATCTGCGTATTATTAACTGAATTCCACAGACAAAACACAAACACACAGAGAGAACATTATTCCGCCAGACTGAACTGGACTACCAACTACGGTGTGGTTGACCGCGGCCCAAAGTCAATCCATCATTCCATTAAAGCCGTACTCAATCATCTTTCCGACTGTCTCTCATTTTGTAAAATGATTCTGAGGCGTGAAGCTGGTTCTGTTTCACTAAATTTGTAGCCCAACTAGGAAGAAACAACGCAGAAAATACAAAAATAGGAAAATTCCACCATCCATTTTCCCATTCCCCTTGTGTAATAGGCCTTAAAGTTGGATTTATGAGAAAATGAGAGGAAGAAGATACGAGAATTTGATGGGATTAAGCGTCGCCTGAGGTTCCTGAACAGATTACTTCCAGTGTGTGTCTCCGTGCTCCTAATGGATATCCACCGCCAACGCTTTCTCCCGCCTATGCATCATTCAGTAGGCTGCTATATGTACTCTAGCCTAGTTTCGGTTTCGTTTCGTGGTTTGTTTAGCGTGTATCCTACCAGGATTGACGTAGTGTTAGTAGTGTCTAGAATAGTTGAGTAGTGCATAGTAAAACAGTCGTAGGATGACATTAGTCTGTGTCAAGTGCTTTCGCCATAAGACAAAGCCAATTTATTGTTGAGACCCTATTTCATTATGCCTGTCTGTGTGGGTTGGGTCAAGGGTCAGGAGGACATTGTGGAAGGAGCCATTGCCATTCAACCCCTCATTAGCCATGTTCAGGGCTTTGATGACTACTTTACGAATCTCACACCGGAACATTCCGAGAAAAATCCATGGTTTGGTGAATTTTGGGAAGAGCATTTCAAGTAAGTTCTCTGCAGTCATTTTATAGTAAAAGGTGAAAGCATATGGTTTGTTTGAAAATGTGGTATTTCGTACCTAAAGTTATGTAGGAGTTAGAGAATGAGCACCACTTGGTTCATTTTCCATGAAAATGACGGTAGGTACATTGCATAATAGGCGATTAATTTACACGTTTCATTTGCCTATTGGTTTATAATGCATAAAGTCCCGTATGAACTTGGGACCTACTGGCTTTGCCATGTAACATTAATACTCCATCGGCGTAGCCTTTTAGGAAAGCTAACATTAAAGAAATGATGTCGTTTGATTCTACTGGGTTAGGTTTTCTTAAACGTACGCAGAGAATTTTTCTTAATTCGAATTGGGTTAGGTCAAGTTTATTCTGCATGAACTGCCGACAACTAGGATAGCGGCTATTACAAATTTTCCTAATGTAACGCAATGCCATTTTTTCATAAATTCCCAAATTGTCAACTTATCTGAAAACAATTACAAGCATAACTTGTTTCGAGTCCGTGCTGTTACCGTTTTGTTGAAGAATTGAATTTCGATAATGTTGAATATTAGATACCATTCAGCATTTAACTGTTGTTTTAGAATTCTGCAGTTATATATAGACGCTAGAAAAATATTCTGTTTGACGTTGAAATTTATAACATAAATTTAATACCAATTTAGATGTAAACTACCAAACACTCCACCATCCAAATTCAACGAAGAGTTTATAAATCAAACCTGTGACCCAGACCTTCGAATCGGTCCACAAAACGGCTACAACCAACAATCCTTCATTCACTTCGTACGAGACGCCGTCTATGCCTTCGCCTACGCCCTCAACAACATGCACCTTGACCTCTGTAAAGGTGTACCAGGTATCTGCGATGCCATGAAGCCCGTGAATGGGACACAGGTGGTTCAGTACTTGACAAACGTCAGTTTCAAGCGTAAGTCTGGATTCTTAAAATCCGCACTATCCTTCAGAGCCTAAACTTGAATAATACCTTTATGCTATTTTGAGGAGTTAAATTGGATTATGTTGTCCCAGCTGCTACCTTCAATGCCGGTCGTTACCTCATTTAATGAGTCCAAACTTTACCTATGTTCCCTACCTACGCATTTTCACTAATTACCAACAAGTCTGCCAATTTCCAAGCTTAAGACTAAATTTCTTACACGTAGAGTCTTAAATCAAATTATTTAAGCTACTCGTAAAACTTCAGACTTTCGCTTATTAATGTTTAATTCAATAATTTATGTACGAACTTGAATTTTCTTCGGCATGTGACGCAGTGGTATTTACGGTACCTGCAACATGTTACGCTACGCAGTAGTTACGCTGAAGTCTGGGATCGGTTTGTTTGAGTTGAAGTTTGTAATTATGAACCCTCATACCTTAGCTTGATACAAAGCGTGTATTTGTGAATAGGAAAAAATTTAGGGAGAAAGTTTTTCAATTAAGGAGTATTTGTGTGTGTGTGTGTGTGTTGATCCCTTGCTTGTTCTTTTCGTGTTTAGTGCCAGCAGATGAGGAGGAGAGTCTGTTCCGGTTCGTCAAGGTTGGGGATGGACCAACACGCTACACCATTGTCAATTTCCAGAGAGTCCCCGAAAATAATACTTACCAATGGACCATCGTGGGCAACTACTCATGTGAGATTTATTTATTATTTACTTTCACCGTCGTTTCACATTTTGCTCGGTCGTATTTTTCTAGAATGACCCCGTTTCTGGATAAACGCACGTGGGGCAGGATTATTCATACATGAATATGAAATGAAAATTTCTATATTTTAGGCTTCATTTTAGTCCGCAATTCTTGTAATTCTCAGTTAGGGAAACGTACACCCCATGAATTGGATTCTAAGCAAACTTTCATTCGTTTCTAAGCTAATTTTCGCTCATATTACCAGTGCAGTGTGATAAATGAAAAAGCTTGAAGCATATAAGTTACATTATTTGCCAGATTGAGGTAAACGAAACTTACATAGGATCATTTCATTACTTCATACATTACTCCGTGATATTCAAGGTAGCACCTCATGGGTTATAAGAACGAATACAACGGATGCGAATGCTAGATTGAAAACCATTTTGGAATATCGTGCCCAGCCGATAAACAAACGCTAACTGGTCTGGTGCGAGTTTTTATTTCGTAAAAGCAACCTTAAAGCACGGATTAAAAAAAAAACACTCTATTGTGGCTGAAGTTCTGTGTGTTTTTGTTACATACTTATATCCACACTTTAGAGATGCTGAAGTTGAAGTTGACCAGAAGAATGTGATTAATGATTCATGGTCCAAATCTGTGGTGGGTAATTATGGGTATACGGTAAGGATCATTTGAGATACAAATAGGCTTGATAATTTGATATTGAATATCTGTGTATGCTGCTGTATGGTGCTAAATTTAACTTATTTGATAGTTTCTTCATTCAAACGAACGAGCGGTTCTGTTTGGTTTTAGTTAAATGGTTACGTAAGAAAATTTCTCTGAATTCTCAGCTAAATATAAGCCAATCTTAAAGAAAGTACTGTCGTGAAGCTAAAGCAACATATAAAACAAACACAAAATTAGGTTAGATATAGCCTGAGTTTCCGAATGTTGTAAGCTCTTTTTTGTATGCATCCGATTCGTTTGACACCCGAGCAACAGTTCTGCGGAAAGAGGCTGCCAAGTCCAGAGAACAGTGATTTTGATGTTGGAGGACATGCGGGGAGAGGCGGCGTGTGGGATCAATTGAAGAAAATGTGCGGTTTCCGTCACAGCTTGAGACTTTCATTGGATTCCTATTGGGTCAATAGATTTTGAGTGTCTTATATGTTCTCTCCTTCAGCGCTCTCACTTCAGCGTCAAGCTTTCTTCGAGAGACTAGTGGTAGCTCGACAATGGAGACATGACGCAAATGCAAAATGCAGTCATTCTTCTGCGTGTCATACACTGCAAACTGCAATACCTACCTGTGGTATGATCTGTGTGCTCGCTACAGGCTGTAAGCCACACATCGTAGAGAAATTCAATTTAACCTCTGCACGAATTTAGTTGTCGGAATATTCGATTGTTATTCGTTCTCCCATAGTCTGATTGATCGAAACTTTTGATGATTTGCAAGTTGTATTCACTCGTTACTGCTTTATCGGCGCATAATATGATCAAACCTTGTGCTACCTGGCCATTTGTTTCGAACGGCTGAATCTTCGATGCTGATTTGTCGTAGAATTCAGTCACTTTTCACTCTACCGTAAGACGATGGTTTGGGCAGAGCAAATAAAAGCTCCATTTTGGTCTACGATCAAAGGCAAAAACGGGCTTTTACCTGTCTTTTCATTTCAATTTCACCCAGGAGTGCTGGCATAGTACAAGGAAAAAGCATTACATTCGTGTAATTACGTGCCAAGTGCGGCAATAGACAGGGTTTCTTAAGGACCTTGTGAAATCTAAATATGGTCTTTTCCTGCCTGTTTTCTGTGCTCGGATTAGTTATGAATAGCGATTAAGATGTGAAAAGCCATATACCAATGTACCTACATCAGAAGTTTCATAATTGTATAGCACGATTATTGCTTTTTCTTCCGGGTGGACTGTTTTTAAGATTTACTGTATTTCCAGGGTCTTACAAGCAAATTTTGAAATTTGAAAACACTTATACTTACATACAATTCAATATGGAAAGAAACTAGGACTGGTAAATTTGAAATGCTGTGCATAGTTACGTCAGTTTTCGTTCATTTTTATGTTGTCTGCTGATGCACTCTCTCGCACTGCTGTCACACGTCAGATCCAGACATCACGAACTTTTAATATTCCGAACGTGACAGTTCCGTAATTTAGTATGAGCCAATGATGAATCGTCATCGTCATACGCAGTACATTTTCCTTAATTAGACAGAACTAGAAGTCTTGCCATTGTCTCGTTCACAACAACATTTTCTAATTATGAATATGAAAACAATACTTGGAATTTTACTGGGTGTTGAGGCGATGGCGTGTCTTTTTCCAGACTTTCTTTTGTCTCAGTGAAAGTTGTAAAAAGGGTTATTTATGAAAGCAGGGCAGGACCAATGTGGGAATACATACAACAAGTAAGTCTTCTCAAGAATAAAGCGGAAAACAAGCCATAAAAAAATAAAGGAAATGAGTTCTTTCACGAGTACTTCTCTTTGTCAGAAAAAAATAATACGAAATGTCTTGGTGTGGAATTGTACTTTTTAGGGTTGGGTGACGCGACAATTTAACACGAATAATTGAGCTATATACCTATAGTTCATTGAACAATGATAACAGCAACTACAGATTGAAGTGTCTAGTACCAGTACGTTCCTCATCGAATCGAATTGGTTATCATTCGTGGCCACAAATGGGCGGTTACAACGAGTTGTTACAACGGGGTTACAACGAGTTAATACAACGGAGTTACGACGGGGTTACAACGAGTTATTACGACGGAGTTACGACGAATTGTTACAATGGGGTTACAACGGGTTGTTACGACGGGGTTACAACGCGGCAGAGTGGTTAATAGCCGGTTACACTGCTGTTACAATATGGTGGACGTTAGAATTTGGGATAAAACAGGTTGTTAAAATGGATTGAAGGCTAGGATATGGATTACGTTGAATGGTACTGCAATGAGCGGTAACATCCGGTACGTTAATATTGTAATGAGCAAGCGGGTGGTTACATTAAGTTACAATGAGGAATTACGTTGTAAAATTTTGGTTACAAGGGGTACAATAGATCAGGTAGATAGATAGGTTGCTCGTTACTACTGTAGCCCCCACGCGCATATTACCTCAATGTTTACTTCAACTCTAGCTGTAACAACTCATTTGTAACTTAAGCTATATACTTGCTGACAGTGTACCGCTAGCGGTTCTTGTTCACCTAACAGGTTATGGAAATCTATCAGAATTAGACAGGGAAAATCTGAAAGTTATGAACGCTGTTTAAATGGACATAGAAATTTCACTTGTCCGCATAACTCTGTGGTAATTGTAATTCCGATATTCGCGTACTTTCGTTTAGCTTCCAGATATATATA
>JAQFYT010002129.1:0-13778 GCA_034694925.1 Ceratophysella denticulata | reverse complement strand
TTACGCCAATGCTATTAGCATGGCCACTTAACTACGGTACCATTCATTCAAAAACGGCTCAACCAATCAAGCTGAAACAAAAAGTAATATGACCTACTACGTCATATCTACAAAGTGAAGGATCCCCATAATTTAGAAAATTCTCGTTCGCCCGCGATTAATTAATTAAGGTTACGTAAACCTGGCGGTGAGAGTTGGAACTGAGCTCCTTTTAGGTTCCGCTTAAGCTTCATCTAAAAAAATATGGAATTAGGTGTATAGAGTACAGTTAGCAGATTGGAGTATCCGAGTGACTCCTGCCTTGTATTTTTTTAATCTCTACCTATTTATATGATGCAGTACATTGCACAGGAAGTTAGCTATGTCCATGTAAAATGTAGACTTATCTAACTGTATTCCACCCTCTTCATCTTGCCTGGAACGAACCAATGATTCATGTTTCATCAGAATTGTTTAGATGAGCCGTCAACAGTACAGACGAATAGCCATAAACTACCACCAGGCTCCCAGCCAGCAGCTTACTGTATTCTGGATAAATCTTATGTGTATCTGTTCACACCCTAAACACAGACAGGGTTGGTAATACACGTTATTATTTAGAAATTAAAATACGAATGCGTTTAGCAAGCGTTTTTATAATGAAATTTGGGTCAGATTTACAGAATCGGCAAAACTTAAAACACAATCAATATGGCACTGATTAGTTTGCAAAAATACCGATAATTAGGCAAAAATACGAGTATAATCGAAATAAAGCCATAGCCGATTAATCGGTGTATTGCCAGTGACCATTATTGATCAACACTATTTCATAATCACGTTCGTAATTGATCAAAATTCATATTCATAATATCATAATTTCATAGCCCGCAATTCATATTCATAATATCATAGAATCATAATTCATATTTCATAACCATACAACCCTGATCTTGAGCCTTCATAAAGCTGGATGAGATGTTTTAGTTATAAATGTACTGTTATCTCATCTATGGAACACCTAATACACTTATCGAAAAATCTGCTCTCCGAATCTTTGAACAGAATCTGCTCATAAATCCCAGCCTGCATGCCTGTAGCTACAAATTAGACTCGAGATAAGCTCAGATATTTCAGAACCTTGCTCGACGTCGAAGTATGTACCTGTCTAAAAAATATTGAAATTTGAAACACTTCTACTCCGGCTACGTACACACAGTAAGCTGCCTACTGTTCCGTGTTCTAAACCCGACGACGACGGACTCGGAGAAACTAAAGATAAACTTTTACTTTTTTTTTGTGCTTCATTTGATTACTTCCGTAAAGTTCGTCAATGTGTTTTGTCCCTTGTTATCTTTCTGGAGCTTCAGGTTTAGGTTATTTTTTTTGCTCTCTATTGAACTGAAACCTTTGGGTTTTGTAATGGTTCCAACATTTCAAGAAGACACATCTGTGTCGAAGTGCAGGAGTGGAAAAGACGCCTCTCTTAACCAATCCCAAAAAGTGCCATCATTTCTCCAGCACATGTCCAGAGATTAGGCAAAAGCTGTATATTAATACAAGAATGTAGAACCTACATAACGTAGGGGACACAAGACGCCAAAGTAAAGCCAAGGCATTTAACCTTAAGCCCAGGTCTTATCTCAGGCCTTCAAGGTTGACCACAAGTAGATGATTCTTTCAAGTGGGACGGGTTACCAGATACAAGATACCCAGTACCGTTAAACGTCAAACTATAATTCATTTTCCCAAAGTCGTCCCGCCGCGTCGCACAATAATGAATTTAGCGAAATTCTGAATTACAAAATCGTGTAAAATTATATTTTATAGAAATTGGTTTAAATTGTTATACCAGATTCATTGCACGATTCCACGAACTACATCTAGAGAAAGCATTTTATCGATTCTGTTTTTAAATGCGTTATTTTGAGAAATATTGAATAGCAAAGAAACCAATAAGAAACGTTCTAAAATGCCAGTTATGGTTAGAGGGAATTGCAATAGGTATCTATTTATTTTTCTGTCATCGGAACTCGACCTGAAAATAAATTATTCAATTTATTTACAGGATCTAATTGTATAGGAAAAATTTGGAGCGGCAAAATAGTTAAAATAAATATGCAACGTAAAAATTTCAATTTTCTTTAAAAACAAACTGGACAGGTCTCATGTATTCAAAATTGAATATCTAATAATAATTTCATCAATTCCCATTTTGCAAGAATTTCTAAAATATCGAATGGCAAATACAGTGATCGAATAAATATTACATATTAAATATTAAAGTATTTGATAACAAAATTGCCTAATTTTTTTGCTCGTTATCAAGTTGTTTCAATAAAATCCGTCTGTACACTATATCCATTGCATATCTAGTGTCAAATTATTCAGACAAACAAAGTTAAAGCTTATAACAGTTCCTTCGACTGATCTGTCGCCTAAAATTTGACAAAATTCGGGTCGGGATGGCAAAAATCGTGAATAATTTTCTCGTAAAGCCCGACAAACTTGCAATAGCTATTCAATTCAGTATCTATTTCATTTTGATCAATTTCATGATGCAATGTTAGCTGAAATTGTGAATGTCACAATAATAAACACAAAATTGATCAAAAATTTCGTCATTTGTCAAATTGATTTGAATAACTCGTCGAGTTTTGCATAATATTTAACTCTTCCTTCGTGGCAGCTGTCCCGTAAATTTGACACAATTGCAAAAACCGTGGAAATATAATAATTTTGCTCAAAATTCTGCTATAAAATTCAAAAAATCTTAAATAAGAACCGCTATTCAATTAAATTCCGTCTACGACATGGACGGGCAACACTAGCACTATCGGAGAAACAAGCAAGTTAACCCTTCCTTCCGTCCCACTCCAATACAAACACACATCTACACAGTTCATGGTTCCCTACCATGGATGCGGTATTTGAAATCACTATTGTATGCAAGTTTCACTCTCATATGGAGGCATGCATGGTGCTCTGTACTGAAGCTGAATGTTACTGTATGTATAGCTATCTCTATTTTCTCCGCTATTAATAGATGCTGACGGGGAAAAGATGATCATTTGGGTCTTCTCAAGTCAAGTCAAGTCAAGTCAGCAAAACTAGGAGCCGAAAAAAAAATTCAGTTCTTCTCAGCACCCTCCGAGTACAAGAACAACATTGAAGAACTTCCTGTGTCACATTTCGTATTAGGAGACTACGAAAAACTCTAAAACTAACAAGAGAACAAGCCAGGCATATCGTATATCGTCGAGTAGCCAAATAGTCAAAGTGACATAAATTTCGTGAACATAAGTATTAAGTAACGTTGTACATATCACCATGAACATCAGATCCGGTGTGACAGATAAGATTTTTGAGTGAAATCGTGAAATGGGAGCGAATTTGCATGTGTAAATGTACTTATGGAGATATATAAGGAAATAAGCCATAAGCCAAGCCAGCTCTGTACACATAATCGTGTGTAACTTTGCACAGTATGGCGAAATTGGAAGTTACAAGCTAAATAGACTCCAGTAATGGCAGTGTCAGTGAATGAGTGCATCTTTGAATCTTCTTCAATACATGCCTTCAATCTCTGAGTCTTTAGTTGACTAGTTGATAGACAGAGTGCAAGAAAAAACTAACTGCTCTTCGAAACGCCAGATTTTTTCAGCGTAAGATAAAAATCTATCGGATTTTTTGGAACACACGATATACGATACACACTACAAACAAAACAAATGTGTTAGAATTTAGAATTTAAAAAAGCAATGGCTTGTGATTTTGAAGGATCCGAATTCGGACTGGGTTTCAGTTGAAGATTGGATTCAGGACAAGGACATACGTCTGTAAATTGTGAAGTGACACGTGCGCGTGTAAAGCGTTAAAGATTCTTAAAACAATTGCGTAGATTTACTACAAGTTTCAAGGTGGAATGTCTAAAATTAAAGTGGCATTGAGAGTTCGTCCACTTTCGAGAAGGTTAGTTGAGAATTTGACCTTTGGTATTTGGTACAAATCCACTGAAACTTTAGTGATTCACTGTAGAAGTGTGTTCATTTTGCATGTCGACGATATTAGAATATGTTTTTTTTTGCAGGGAGGCTTCTGACGGGTTTCCGGTTGTGGTCGGTGTGGATGATAATTCGGCATTTATTACTGATATAAGGGTAAGTGATGACACCACGAATTGTCTATATGATTCAACCAAGAATATCAAATTAATTGATCATCAACTGGTGCTAATGTAATTTACATCATATGTATAACGTGTAGAAGGTAAAATTCCGAACGGTGGTAAAATTTTGAAATTTAGTTATAAAAAAAAAACATATTCTCCAATTAAAACATAACGCTATTATGTAAGGTAAGGTATAATGTTGATTCTCCTGTCCACCACAACAGTTTAACTGTGTTCAAAAATCGACTTTGTAGGAATTATTAACTATTTTGAACCAGAATTTAATGCCATTTAAAATATTGTAAATATTTTTAGGGTCGGGTTAGTATTTCATATTGAAAATACCTAAATAACTATGACGAGTCGTTTAGTATTTCCAATTGATTTGATAATTTGGGCAAGTTCGAATACAGTAGACCATTAGAAAAAGCGTTAAATTCTAGTTCAGTAAACACAGTGCTATCAGCTTACTTACCTGTATCATATCAGCTAAACTTAGCAGCGTTAACTAGTACAATAGTTAACAATACAGGTTTTCTGTCAGACAGTTGATAGAATTCCGAACGGTCGTAGTTCCCGAAACCTGATTTTTTAAAGAAAAATCTATTAAGTCTCTATTTACCTATAGCCGTCGAATATTAGCCGTCGAAATCAAAAACGGCCAAAGCCCGAAATAATACATTAAAAATAATCTGGCAATTAGACTGAACTCCAAATTAATTTCTCCATAACCTAACCTTTGTTATCGAAGTTAGATATGTGCCCATTTTAACAAGGCTAGGTACTATACAGCACTGCTGACGCTAAAAAAAATAGTAAAAGTTTGTATCTAAATAAAATACAATAATTTATCGTTTTAACCTAACCTATACGTTCATAAATTTTGATTAAATTATGATGTCTTAAGTTAGGTTGGGTTTTAGAGTATATTTCGCCTTTACAGCATACATTTCGGACATTGGTTGGGTTTGCGGGCTCTGATCCTAACATATACATAGTACGAATTCAGATCAGTACCGATAGACTGACTCAACTAGTGCAATTCTCATCATCAGTTAGGTGCAGCCCTAGATTTCACCTGTTAAAATTTGAATTTAAAATTAGAATATTTTTATCTGAAGTTTTTAAATTTTGAACGGTAGTAAAATATTTAAAAACATCGGTTTCTCTAATTTTATTAATTAATTTTTCTTAATTATTTCTTTCGCGATTTATTCCGAATGCCAATCATATTTTGTAAAATTGTGAGGACCAGTTTTTTCTGCATTGAAAATACACTCTATACTAAAAATATCCAACTTCTTCTTTGAAATAACTACGTCAAAATCATAATCATAATCCTTAGGACACGCTCCGCTATATGTCTAGCTTAAAATTGTGTGCAAATGTTTTACAGGTTCCAGAACGCCCATCAGCCGACAGTCGTCAACGTTTTCGTCAATTTGATTTTGATCATGGATTTTGGCTTCGAGAAGAAGGGGACGAGGGAGCGACCCAAGAAGAAGTGTACGAAGAAATGGGTCCTTCACTGGAACACTCAATCCTGGAAGGCTACAACGCCTGCCTACTGGCCTATGGACAGAGCGGAACCGGAAAGACCCACACCATGCTCGGTACCAAGGTCAGATTCATTGATAAAAACGCTAATTAGTTTGTATTTGACCCAATTTAGTGCCTTGATCAGATACTTGATTCGCGTAGGCGTAAATCGGTGTTATTGCTACTGAACTGATTATTTCTGCGAATTTTCAGGAAGACCCGGGGCTCATACCACGACTCTGCCAGGGCCTTTGGAATAAATTCACGGCCCAATGTGGGAAGTCAACTTTTCGCATGGAAGTGAGTTTCATGGAAATTTACCGTGAGAAAGTACGAGATCTCCTAACGCCCGTCGACAAACCGCTCAAACTACGGGAACATCCCCAATTAGGACCACATGTTCAAGGTACCTAGATATGCCTTACATTATGTCTATTAGTTTTCCAAGTAATTCTAACACAGTTTTATAACTAAGGCGATTTAGTTAAGCTTTTCATGGAAATCCTGCAATTTGTCCGAGTTTCACTTTTTCAGTGCACAAATGCTGTTAGTTGTTAGTATTTTGTTGAGCATTTTTTAAAAGCCTATTAGTTATCGGGTTCTTCACGTCAAGAATTTTTGATTTGTTTCGTTAATGTTATTCCATTCTCTTGTTTACGTTTTTACTTTTCAGAATTCGGATGTTTGTGATATTTGATGGATCAGAGCTGATCAGAGTAGAATTTGCCATTTTGTGACACCGTGTTGCTTGCCATGACCTATAAAATTTTGTTTAAAAATTTTAATTTTTTAATTAATTTTTAATTAAAAATAATAAATAAACCGTAAACGGCGTCGAAGTAGCCAAAATCTAAACTTCGGAATATATTTTAATTTTAAATATAACGTTGCGAAGAACGACAGAGCATGATTTTATCGACTGGATGACGAGCATGGCAAATTTTGCATGAATAGTCTCATTATATCGTTAACGATTTTGTTGAATCTGCAAAGAAATGGACGGTATTCGATTTCGAACTAGTATTTATTTTAAAACGCATATATATTTCCAAGTGTCAAATTCAACCTATTAACCGGCGTCATTGAATCTATGGTTAAAAATTTCATTTTGGGTAAAATACAGGATCTTATATACATATCATATTAAAGATTGGAACTTTCTTTGAATAAATTGTGTAGGTACTTTAAAAGGTACCTCACAAAGTATTACTGTATTGTTATGCAATTTGGTATTGATTGCTTGTGCTATTAAGCTTATGCTAACTGCATTGAATTCATCTGCATGCATGAAGCACTTACCTAGGCTTAACGTTCAACTGTTAGTTTAATTGCACATAATTTGTTGTAAAAAAGGAAATTTTCACACTATTCAACTAAATAAATCGCGAGATATTTAACTGAGCGAACGAAAATTCTGGTGCAGGTAAATCATGTGCTTCCAATCCAAGGTCGACATTTTGCTTTGATTGAAACATATATTGTATATTGTATATCATTTAAGGCTGTACTCATATTTTAAATTTTGATGCTATCTCGTAATGTTTGCTAATTAACCTATAGAAGTCGATTAACAAGGTTTAGCTTTCCAACGACAAATTATACGTCCGATTTCACCGTTTACTACGAATTAAAAATTCAAAGCATGGGAACACCCTTAAAATACCCATATTTTTCGCCATTTGCAAATGTTTTTTTGGGTGACATTTCAGCCCTAACTCGGGTCGAAGTGAGTGAAGAATTGAGTCTACTTGATTTACTGTGGGAAGGGGAGGGTCGGCGTGCGACCGGGAGCACGGGCTCAAATGGTCGGAGTAGCCGAAGTCACGCTATTTGGACACTTTACCTCACCTCAACACGGGACAGCCTCATTACCCAAAATCAGGTTCATCTCGTTGACTTGGCTGGAAGGTCAGTTTTGCCCTCAGTTTCATTCATAGTACAGCCCTCATGGCTAAAACGACATCGGATTTCTACCAAAATTCAGCATTACCCTTTGCAACATTTAAATTGAATTATTGAATTATTGAAAATTTATTGAATTCTAGCGAAAAAGCCGATTTAATCACAACCAAGAATTTGCTCGCTGAAGGAAAAGACATTAATCGCTCTCTAGTCTCACTCGGAAACGTGATTTCATCTCTGGGTAAGCATTAAGGATGTCGCTGATTTAAAGATAGCGATAAGACGAAGACGCTTTTTTTCTTGGCACTAATTTTCTTATCATTGAATCTTTCGTAAGCGGAAAGAGCTCAGCACATACCGTACCGAGATTCAGCCCTCACCTGGCTCCTCAAGGACTCTCTCGGCGGAAATGCCACTACAGCCATTATCATTAGTAAGACGTTGTTACAAATTACAAATTATGGCTTATTTTTTAAATCGAAACTGTCCAGGAAATCGGTTATTTTTACCTTGAATCTATGGTGCACTTATATAATTAGCCTATAAAATACGTTTTACGAATTTCCATAGATCAAAACTATTGATTTTCTTGGTATGATTACTATAATCGGGATCCATGGTTAATTCCGGGTTTTAATTACTTTGTGACATGTTACAGCTGCGTCTCCGGCAAGCTGCTGCCATGCCCAGACATTGAACAGTCTTCGATTTGCTCAAAGAGCCCGTCTCGTCGAAAATCAGCCAAAAATCAACTGTACCAAGGCTGGGTCAGGGAGACAGTCCGGAATTTTCTCGGGAATGTCCGGTTTTGATTTGAAGAAAGATATTTCTCGATTGGCCAATATTATTCGGACTGCTCAAACAGTACGTGAAGCATTGACAACTTTCTGGTTTTAGTCAATTTTCGTAGCGCCTGGAAACAACGCCAAATACGTTTTCCGAAATGCAAACATATTTAAATTTTGCGAAGTGAAAAATATTAAAAGTTGTAGTGTGAGATTGGACTTGAAGTATAGCGTCCGTTCTTTGATGGATTTCCGATTGAAATAAATCTCATCCCACCCAATGCCCAATGGCCCCAAATTCGCATTGTTTATCAGTGTTTGTGTCGTATTGACCACGATTTTTTAAAAATTAAAAATATGTACGGTGGTAGGCATCTTCCAAATGTTTCGATAGCGGAGCATCGACAGCGAACAACGCAGGGTGTCGTTGCTAATAATTCTGAAAGCGATTACGAAAAGTGGCGAATTACTGTAATTATTCAAGGTTTTTTCTAAATTTGTCAAAAGAATTCCATACTACGATTTGCGTTCGATTTTCGATTGATATAGTGTTTTAATCTTGTTTGTATGTTTATCCCATTATAGAACGGTGGGATTCTCCGCGGTCTTTTACCAAGAAACGGATGGAATAGACTGATATCCGCAATAGAAAATTGGAATGACGACGATTCTGCCGAGCAGAGTCCACGAAACGGTATGAAACGTCGTGGGTCATCCGTTGATACGTCCACGACCAGTACGTCCGTCACTGATCTCACACTTCCGGTAAGCTTAGTGGTAACGTAATGCACCGTGAATTTTGGTTCAAAGTTCGGCAACTGACAGAGATAAACTTTGATCTTCAGGTACCCACGACACAAGACGAATCCAGCAGCAGCGGCAGGTCAACCGGAACCACAACAACGACGCAGCCGAACTCCCCGCAATCATCCAGCGACCGAATCTCTGGAACCGAAGTTTTTATACCCGTGTCGAACTCTATAAAATGCTTGACTTGGAAACAGAACGAAGTTCACCAACTTCCCAAAGCCCAGTCCGTTGACTCCGAGGACGACGTTTTCCTCTCTCCACCGACCTCACCTCCGCGAGGAGTCAGGATTAATCACATCCAGTACCTTCCCATCAGCTTCCCGACGAGTCACCATCTTGACACGGAGTCACGAATCTCGGAAAAGATTCATGGGAACTATTTGTGTAAAAAGATGATACCACCGGTACAAATAGAACCTATTGACGTGGATGACCCTTATCAATCCTCACCGGTCATTCGTGAACGACTTCCGACCCTCGTGAACCCACAGAATCTCCCTGCTCAACACAGTGTCAGTGACGTGAGTTACTTTCGTCCAGATATAAATCCAAAAGTTCTCGTTCAGTGCCGAAGCCTGGAAAATACTTCCAATTACTCCTTCCGTATTCCGGAAGTTTCGGAATTTACAAAGCCACAGCCTATTTTCCTGTCGTCACTTCAAAGCACGGACGAGGACGAAGAGGAAGCCATGACTGCCGAGTTCAGGGGTTATCCCTTCGAAACGACGTTTCGAACAGTTCGCTCAGATAGGATTCGTCAGTATGACCTTCGTGAATCACTGGAAGACACGATGCATTTTAGTGAATCCAGAGCGTCTTCATCTTCGTACGAATCACTCCAGATTCAAAATTTCCGTAAACCCAAAGTGAAAGTTGTACAAAACTGTGAATTTAACTTTGACGACGTCGCGGACCGAATCTCGGATCTCCAGCTTGATACCAACTATGAGACCGCCGCGTACCAGATCGTGACCCAGGAATTTCCAGCTGCCGAAACCACTGAGACTGACCTAAGCGAAGACCCTTGGGTATCTGCAGCAGAATCCCAGACTGAGGCTACCCAACCACTGGACGGATCAACCGGTTCTAAATTCCATAACCATTTCGTCCGTGAACTGCATCAAATGGAAAGTATCGGAAAACAAATTCAGAATCTGAAACGAATGTCCGCTCGCTACCAAGTTGTCCAACCCTACCTCCAACAAATCGCGGAACTGGACTACAAGGACCATTTCCAGCCTGACCCTGAGCTGGACGCGGAAATTGAGGAATGCTGTGGATGGAATATTAACATTGAGTTTCAGCGTGTTCAAGAAGAAATGGAGGCAATCAACAAGATTCTCAAAAAAGGTGCTGTGCCGAAATCCAAGAGTGACTCCAGTTCCTTATCAGCTCGAGAATCACGGCGGAGCAGTGATTCGTTGTCCATGGGAAGTCGTCGAAGCAGTAATGGTTCCTCTTCGAATTCAAACAGTCTGAATAACGATGCTTTCAATAATAATTCAAATTCGGATGAAAAATGCGGCCATCGAAGGAGCCTTCACGAGCTTCAACAGCCATCCCGAACTGGACCTTGTGCCAGGTCAACGCCGATTCGGAGACAGTCTGCAGTTTGGTCAGATGGGTTAAACCGAAGTGGGTTGTCATTAGGTCAACCGCATCCTGGTTCGGTATCTATGTCAGAAGATAATGGCTCAACTCCGCGTTTTAGCCAATTCTCAATGCTCCATGCTATAGCTGGGAATGCTATTCAGCAGAATTCCAAGTGGAGACCCGTGCTGCCCAAGACACATCGATACTTGCACAGTAGTTCTAGTGCTGCTGCTGGGAATAATAGACCATCAGGGTGTCTTCGGCCCAGTAGTGGACATTGGAATTTGGCCAGAGAAGTTCCGTCCTGCCCTGCTGTTTGTATTAATACCCATGAATACGCCCAGCGTCACCACAGTTTGAATCCACATTACCCGATTCAGCCGAGGTCACAAACCATGCGGTCACTTTCTTCAGGGAGCAGTTCGTACCATGACCAAGATGGGTTTGGTTATTCTTCCAGTTCTTACCTTGCCAGTCCTTGTCGCCATGTTTCTCAGGATCTCTGTTCATGCCAGGTGGGTACTTAAGGTTACATATACTACGCAAATGAAATTCCCACGAATTTGGTATATCTAAAACAAATTTTAATTTTCCTAACAGGAATCGGATGGTTTAGACTCTCGATGGACAGAAAATACTGAATCAGATTTTCTGAACAATTCGTATGAGTTTTATCCAGGGAATCCTAGACGGTATCACTCCGGCGTGTCTCTAGTCAAGAATGAAGTTCAACTCGGAAGAACCCGGTCACACTGTTGATTAAAGTGAAATATTCAGTCTCCAATTGAGAAAATTAAAAAATCTTTACTTAGATTTTGTATTTGTATCTCAGGTTTCTGGTATGTAATTTTATTGGGGTTAATTTTAAGGATATGCGAGGTAATTACAACAGTAATAATTAATAATAATAGTAAATTAAGGCTTTATCTTCTGTCCTAAGATATCTTCGTGTCTACGCTAACGCCATGAATAAAGAAAACGATGTCGACTACAAACATTAAGTTAATTGTGTAATAGCATTTAAAGAATTTCAATACCAAGCTAGAACGAGGCACTGCTGTTGATAGGCACATCAAATAGGATGCGTGAATAAGATAATTTTTGGGTGGCATTATTCGATGCAATGAAAAAAAGAAACTGTAATGAAAAGGAAAACTTTTGCAATAGGAAATGGAATGCTGGAATAAATAAAATTGGTCTATAATTCCAAAGGTTGGGTTAGTTGTTGGTCATTTGGATATTTCAAAAACCTAACCTAACCTGTAGAACAAATCGATTTCGTCCGGCAACGTTTTAACCCAACCTAACCTGAATAATATCACTGCTATGCAGACTTATTGCAAAAGTCTTCTTTTTCATTGCAAATTCTATTTTCTCATTGCACGTTTATATATTTCCAATAGGTTTTAAAGGACATGAGAAAAGGAAAATAGATCAACAGAAAAACTAATATCTATTAAATATCTTAATCTATACTGTAATATTAAAATAATTAGTATATGGCGTTATTCAAACCGTTCAAAATCAATTTTTTTACTAATGACAGCCATGCCCATAGCCATAACCACGGCGGCGGTATCTGTAACCGCCATAGTAATTTCTTCGGTATCCGCCACGTCGGAAGGCACTTGAGAAAAATGCCACCAAACCACCTAGTAGAAGATACTTCTTCAATCCCATTACTATTCAGGAACTTTCTGAAAAATTAAAAAAATCACGTACTTAGGTATTTTTAGACTAACAAAAACCTCAAGTTTCGGTTTAAAGAATTATATTTGAGTACCTACCACTTATTTACAGCTGAAACAAAAACTAGAGTTAATTGCTTCTTAATTTGAAGTATATATTAAATCGTGGCGTTTCTGCAAAAATAATCCGGATTAGATCAATATACGAACACAGCGAGAAAGCTAATGAGCATTTAATGGTAATTGACGAGTTAACAGTTAACAAGTTTTCCTCCATTAAGAGTCATCTGATATTGACACATGTAAATTAGTCATTGACCGAAATACGTGAATAACTATGAGGAAACCGGAAGGAATTGACGAAAATAACGCTGTGCGCTGTGAATCATTTGTAGGCACATATCTGAATAAATATGAATACACTGCTGACTCGCTTTCGTTAGGTAAATCTTAAATCACGAGCGGAATTAATTAACGTACCATCTCCGCCAAACATAAATTGGCCGCTGTGGATCACAGCGTCCCTGTCTAGTCCTTACGTAGCCCCAAGGACATGAGTTGCTTCCCAAAAATCCGAACGCTGGTCCTGGCCCGTTGCCGTTCCGATTAATCGGCATTAGCTGTTGGGCGTCGGTCACAAACACGGTCAATAAAATGATCAAAAGGATGAAAATGCTCAGACTCATTAGTGTAAATCTGAAAGCAATCTTCATAGTTCACGCACACTTTGACAATGACTAATTAATTAATAATTATACTGTCAGAGCTTATGTGACTCAATGAATTTGTCTGATGCTGACAAGCCGATGGTGATTCCAGCAAATAATGTAATTTTTAACTGATATTCAGACTCACTAAAGCCTGAAAATAACTTTGGGGAAATTTCCATGTCGTAAATCCAGAATTATTTTCCTCATTTTCCCGGAATTCCGTATTTCAGCCGGACGGGATATTGCGGTTAGTTTAATCCGTACGTTGGTTATAACTTGTAACTATTGAACTTGGCTCAAATTAGAAACTTTTGAGGTTCCAAACTAAATTCTTTTGATTTGATTCAGTTTTTAATAGATTAATTTATTAAAAAATATTCTGGCTGTATTTCTTGACAAAATTGGATTACAGTATATTGCAGTACAGCTCTGATCCGAAACAATTTCTTAATCGAACCACGGAAGTACTGTTTAAATCAAATATAACTAACTATCTAATGCACAGCATGTACAATACAATAACACAATAAACCGTTTAAACGGGTGTAGTGTAGACCGACAATGTAGAGATTTTGAAACGGATTGGAAGTTCAAATTCAAA
>JAQFYT010002128.1:0-13782 GCA_034694925.1 Ceratophysella denticulata | reverse complement strand
AGATTGGATCAATCTCATCCACCAACGTTTGAACCTAACCTAACCTGACTCAAATCATATTTACTGCATTTGCAGACATATTGCAGAATTCCATTTCTCAATGCAAAAGTCTTCATTTCTAACGCACATTCTATTTTCTCAATGCACGTTTATTATTCCCGTTCTGGAGGGTGACAATGAAGGCTTTTGTTCGTGAAACTAGAGAAGAGTGCACTATCGCCGTGTTGGAAAGCTACACGATGAAATGGACAATGCAGAAAACGCACGACGATACCACGGATTTCAGGTGAGTTGCGAATCAATAATTATCTGTATGTGTGGACAAAGTGTCAGTAAAGCGGGGTGTGAATTCACGGGAAATGAGGTTTAGAAAAGAAAAAGGGTGGCGTCACGATAGTACTCTGTGCTCGAGACGTCGTCCGTGTAGCATTGGATGCGCTATTGCCTAGCTTAAAATTTTAGACATACAATACGATCTCTTGAATTAGCGGAACATACGCTTAAAAAAGGGTTACCTTATTGGAATAGTCCTGTATATTTTCATAATCGTGAAGCCGAACGAATCGACTATTTAATTTATAACTCAGTCAACTAGAACAAGTTCGCATGACAGTGTTGCTATTCAAAACAGCGTCGGATGATCCGAAATTAGGATTAAATGATAGGGTAACTTGTCCAAGTGACAATTTCGCAATTGTTTCCCCGATTCCGCGACTCCTAATATGTATCACTTCTCTCCCTAGAGACCTCCCTAGGAATTCTTGACGAGCCAGTAGTCCTTCTCATCCTCAATTCCGTATCCCACCACCAAATCAGCGTGTTCCGGGTTATTCGTCACACAATCCGGTTCATGGTACACACCCGACTTGTACGAGTCGAAGGTATACTGAGATGCGTCAATTAGAACGGAAATCTGCAAGAAATTAACCCGTTACACTATGATTGTATTTGCATTACAAATGTAGTTGTGCCGGGCCGTCCATGTGTATTGGGGTGTGCAGTTTATGCCATGAACGGTCGATATTTCCATTTAGAACAAGAATTAAATTAATATAGTTTCAATGCCAAAACTTCACACTCCTTCCACTATCATTTGTTTGATCCTAATTGCAATAGACCTCATGCTAGTGTAAAAATCAGAAAACTCGGGAGAAAAAATATATATTTATATTCACAAACAAATTGATGTTTATGCGGACTCGGAAAAATAATCGCTATTATTCAATATGTCAATATACACATAGGCAGAAAGTAAACCGGCCTGAAGTTAAGCAACAATACAAGAATCACTTACAGGTCCAATAGACGCCACAGCAGCCTGAAGTTGAGCTCATTTCCCGACGGAAGGTCTACATAGCCCTTGACATCCCCGCCTTTGTACTCGGGTTTGTCTACCAAACATCTACCAAATATGCCATTATAATGTCTTCCGTGTCGATACCCTGATTCTCCTAGATATAAAGGAAGGCAAGGTCCTTGGATACCCTGGAACAACCCACATTTCCTTGTAAAGCAGAACAGTCAATCCAATTCTTCTCGATTAATTCAACCAGCTGTCCGGTTTTTCGGAACATTTGACCTTCCAATGAGCCCGTCTAAATGAACACAATAACAACGAAAATAAATTACCTATTTATTTGATCATATTCGAAATTTTTGAAAACAGTTATACAAAAATTTCAACTTACAGCGGAAAACGCCCAGCCGGATCCGGGATCCGCTTCTACCTTGATCCTTTGTGTCTGTTACCTGTAATAGTTCATTTATGATAAGTCTAACTTTGATTGTGAATTTGCATTAAAATTGTGACCTGTTATATTTTTGGTCTGTGACAAATTCTGGCGACCAGATTTTCGAGCTCAATGAAAGTGGCAGCATATGAAGAAAGTGTGGTATTCCTGAGAACGCTCCGGTACCCTTTCGAGAAATCGGCAAACTCTGACGGAAGCAGATCTGAGAACCCTTTAAATATTTATATTCATATTATTCTCTTGTTCCAACAGTGCTGAATCAAACCCATGAAGTATCGAATATGACATATTTTTTATTGGATTAAGTGCAAACGCTCATTTAAAAAAAATTAAAATAATTTCGCCGATTTAAATATTCTACGGGAAACACGGGACTGGAAAAAGCATATTGTTAATGCCACAAATCACAGCAACTTGGTTTCTTTAATTCGGGTAGAGTTAAAAAAAGATGCAGTTAGTATTTCTAAGTGCTTTTAGGAAAGCCTAACATAAGCTTCCAGAATTTAACTCATCATAAGTGTCATATTGCGTAATTTTTTTTTTCGCAGGAAAGTAAAACATAATTTTGACAATATGTCCACGGTGTCCAGTTCAATTTCTTTAAGTAAATATAACATGTACTCATGTACAATATTGTATTTATAAACCAAAATCCTCTAAATCAAAATTATTTATTTATGCTGAACTAAAGGAATAGTTTATTCGAGTATAGATATATAAAATAATTCGAACTTATTCAAGGCTTAAAATGTATACCTTAGTTCATTGAGTTGAAATTTTAGGTACATTTATCGTAGAACGTGTTAACCCGTGCTATTAAACTAACAAAGATAATTAGTAATTGGTAAATGAATACCTGGATCAAAGCATAATATCATTCCAAATTTCCAATTTTTTTAAAATTTTCTCTATAATAAGAGAATACCATACAAAATATTACTAGCAGAATAGCAAATAACGCGACAATCCAAGGCAAAAAAGTCATAGCGGTCTAACTCAATCTCAGCCAGCGACAGTCTTTGAGATACGACACTTCATAGTGGATTTTTTTTTTAAATTTATCAACGTGACTCGTAACTAACTTTTTGTAGGTACTTTGTTTTGCTGAAAAAAGAAAAATCCACTTTGAAGAACTGTCAATACCAAAAGCTTGACTTCTGCAATACGTGTATGTATGGCCACCAATAGTCACAGCTCAAAGCCAATTCCCAAATTCACGAATTGTATTCGGTCAAACAGACCTCCATTGCTTGGCTGAGCCTTTTTCATTCATTGCCCGTAAAATGCCGCCATGAAGTGCAAGTACAGACTCGCTGCTTTGAAAACAACGCCGATGCGAACTGTCACCCCAATAGATTCACCCCCAGTGTTGAATCCCTCCCTGCTATGAATTGCGCCGCTTTAAACTGTCCGCTATGAATTGTCACATGAAACAAAAACAAAATTATGCTTTATACTATTCCGGTAAGTCGAACTTCAGCTCCAAGCAATTAGATATGAAGCATAATCCTTATTTTTCTAATTTTAATTTAAAAAAAAAACGGAATGAATATCCGAATAGGTTTATCATTGTAATACTGTGGATAGGGCATGTTGATTGATTGTTTGTGATTTTTGGCCATTGTGATTGTTGAATGACAGATGTAAATTATTCAAATTCTACATTTTGATCCATCGGAATTGGGTGACAAGTCAGAGTTTTCAAACTTTTTGGAAATAAGCAAGGTGCAAAACTGACATATGGCCCAGGGCGTGTAGTGATCAATGATTCGGTTTCTGTTTAACCTATCTTGGCTTGAAGTGAGGACTTCTTATACAAGCAGAAACGCTATCTATACCCTATTGCAGAAACGGAAGCATTGAAGAGACCTCAGGGTTAAATAAAATGTTCACTCAAAATATCTAAGCACTAAGATAATCCCTCGCCTCTTAGCAGTGTTGAACGCATTCTCAGACAACTGTACCAGAGATCTTGGAAATATATGTTGAAGCCTAATGTTAAAACCCTATTCGTGACCTGAAAATACAAATACAGTTCAACATTCCTACATAGAATATTACAAAAGTTTGAATCCTAATGATTTGTTAATACTGTGGCCGTCGCAGCTTGACATCAAGTATCAAGCGCTGGTTCGTAATAACAGTACAGTTAGAGTTAGAGTGAGAAATTATTTTGAGAAATCATGGGATATTGAGGAAGTATTTTATTCGCACGCGTGTTTGCTAATTATTATTACTTTTCAGCACAAAGGGTCTTTCATAGCATTTTGCCGCGTCGGGTTAACATATTTCCCGATTTAGTAGAATGTCTTATGATGATAGTGCAAAATGCAAATAAACCTTAGGCTGAATGCAGAATCTCGTACCTCCTGGTTCAGTAACATTGTGATCTACCGATGATTCTTTTTTTTTCAAACCTCAATTTGGTCCTCAAACTTTATTACATTACGGTCAACCTTTATGTGCATTATGTACTTGATAATAAGAATGATAATCCCCTAATAGGCCATACACATTTCCCGCAGTGTTTATCGTTTGCATTTGTACTAGAATGTAACCTAACCTAACATGAGCAGATTAGATTTGATCACTAATATTATTATTATTAATATGGATACACACCCGGGAAATGCGAATTCAATGAGTCCTAACCCGTCCCGATTCCGGTATCAAATCCATCATCGATCAACAAAAGCCCACTGTCTTGTCAGAACACAACAAGAAGCAATGGTAGAGCAAGAATTTTCGAATGTGCGAAAGCTTTTTCATTTTTGTTCTTTGTTGTGATAGCAATTATAGGTTCGAGAAATCGAAATACTACTGTCTCGCTTTGTCCATTTTACCTATATGGTTTCAAAAATATTCATAAAGAGCAAGTATAAACATTAAATCTCTTAACTGTTGACATCACTTTCAATTAACTATTCATTCAATTCGAGAGGGACAACAGATACGATCAACAATTAAATCCAATATTTAGGCCAAATTAGGAGCTATATAAACCTGTGTAAATATTTTCGCGTCACAGTTTTACAGCCTTATCTGAATTGGAACATTCTCAAACACTGAATATGCTTCTGAAACTTCTCATCGTCACTTTTATTTTAGATCGTAAGATTCAAAATTAAGCCATTCTATCAGGCCTATCATCTGTGTAAAATTATAATACCTAGGTGCAATTGGTTTGCTCTTTCTGCCTGTACACAGTTGAAGCTTCGGTTGATTCAAGAGAAGAATTTCAGAGCGTCAACTCTCAATTCGCTGCAGTACAAGTACAGGGCGAACTTGATCCGGATAATAAGCCTCATTCCCGGACCAAGCGTTCAACATGCAGCTGTACCTGCGGTAAATTTTGACTCTATATACGAATGAATGTGTATATAAGGAAACAAGAGTATTGAATAACTTTAACAAAAAATAAATATATAGGTACTTAACTTGTTTGACATAGGATCCGGATCGAGAAGTTCTGTGCCGGCGGGACCGAAAGGCAAGAATGGAAACGATGTACTAACGTGCTATGAAATACGCGCACTCTGCGCTCACTGTAAAGCCGTGCTCAACGTGAAAAGGAGAGGAGGTGGTACAATTTCTTGCATTGACATACTCCAACTCTGCGTTTTATGTTGATAGCTTTGAACGTAGAGAGGAATGAGGGTCGTTAGCAAACAATCGAAATCTATGGCAATTCGGATCCCTTATTGAAGTCATTCGAATTATTAACTGAATAAGTCACTTGCTTCGAATTGGACCATGGCTTGTACTTATTCGGTAAATTGTTAGCAGCATGAGCCAGACTCAATGGAGCAAGTTAAAAGCATTACTCATCTGCTATATAATTTGGAGTGTCCGTTTGTGGTCGCTAAATTCGACGAGGGGTAGGGGTACAAAAAAGTTTGATCCAAAATGTTCGTCGCAGTCCCGCGCAGTGTGATTCGTGTGATTGTGTGTTGATTACCTAAGTGAAAACACTCATTCAAAAAAAAATTAAAATAATTTTAGCCGAATGAAATATTCTACGGGAAACACGGGGCTGAGAAAGCATATATGTTAATGCCACGATTTACAGCAACTTGGTTTCTTTAGTTCGTGGAGATTTGATTAGTTTACTCTTTATTTAAAAAAAAAGATATAGCTGGTATTTCCGGTATCCGGCCGTTTCACCCCCCACGTTTCGCCTCCGCTCGTTTCGCCTCCAACGTTTCGCCTCCACCCCGTTTCGCCCCGCTATCGTTTTGCCCCGCATCGTTTTGCCTCCAATTCTTTACTTTTACTTATATTGACGCCAGATACATATAAACTTTCAATGTTGACGCCAGATACAACGCAAATTCCCTATGTTGACGCTAGATATAGTGCAAATTCAATAAGTTGACGCCAGATATAATGCAAATTCCCTATTTTGACACCCAAAATAATGCAAATTCTCCATGTGGACGCCATAATATAATGCGAAGATTAGGTCAGGCTAGGAAAGGTTCTCTGGCGTGAACACAGGGACGCCAACACAGGGACACAGGGAATATGCACTATATCTGGCGTCAACAGGGAATAAGCATTGTATCTTGCGTCAACATAAGGAATTCGCACTATATCTGGCGTCAACATTGGGAATTTACATTAGACTTGGCGTCAACATAGGGAATTTGCATTGTATCTGGTGTCAACATGGGGAATTTGCATTGTATCTGGCGTCAACATAATGAATTTGTATTATTTCTGGCGTCAACATTGGAAATTTACATTGACTTGGCGTCAACATAGGTAATTTGCATTGTATCTGGCGTCAACATGGGAGATTCGCACTACACTCGGCGTCAACATAGGTAAAAATAAAGAATTGGAGGCGAAACGTTGGAGGCGAAACAACCATAAACCATTAGGTTAAAAAAAGAACTTCAATCAACGTTTTATGTTTGAATTAAATCCAATAACCCTTAATTTGTATACCATATTGTCGTGTGTGGTTGCCCGTGTTTTGAGTAGGTAGTGGAAAACCTTGAGGTTTAATTGACACAGTGTCGCGTTAACCTAGTGTGTCTGGGTCGTGGGGTATAGCTTAAGTGTTCACCCATGAATTAGGTTTTAGATTATGTAGGGACGTAAAATTGTAGATGGATAACAGATACGCCAGCCAAAAGAGTCATGGCATAGCAATTTAGGTCTACTAACTCTTTTAAGTATGAAGATCTTTATCAATCATATAAGCGTTCAGTGACAACTTGCTGATGCGAAATATGAGTTCGACGCCGATCGTGAAAACCCCTGCTCTTCATCAATAAATCGTAAAACCTGGTTTATTTAGCCTTAGCTTAGCCTAGCATAGTGTACGACTAACGTAGAAATATCAAAGTTTGATACATTTCGGTTTTGTGGTTAGTTACAAGCAACATGGTTTGTACAAAATATGGAAATTTCATAGTTGAACTCGTACAATTTTGATGTATCCTGAAACGGAAATTCAACAGATTTTTTACTTATACATTACCTAAGAAACTTATTATTTAATAGTATTCAAATATCCAATTATCGGTAATGAGGCAATAAATCGGTATCGGGACTTAAACGTTGATCCCATGCTTAATGGAAATTCAGACCGGACACTTGAATAAAGTGTTCAATTGACTAGGAATATCTGGGAATAAAGTCCAAGTAAGAGCGTGAACTCTGGGAACGATGAACGCGTATTTGCATATATCGAATTCGAAAAAGAGGTTCCATTTCCATAACAGAATTGGTTTCTTGATTTGAAATTAAAATCTGGAATCAAACCACACAGACAGTATACCTAAATATGTGCGAATACATCATCGGGATCGGGATTGCGTAGAATGAAATATGATGTCATGAATACGTAGTAGCTCAAGTCTCACGCTTAGCTCCGCTTTGTTCATGACGCAGGGAAACTGATGGCCTCTCCGTTCCGGCTGAACCCTGACCTCATAATAATTAATTTTTAGTATCGAGGATTTCGAATTTATCAACGATCGACGTTCTACATGTACCTATACGATCCATGAGGATACTTAAATGAATTTTAAATATTTGTATTCATACTATTCTCTTATGTTCTTCCAGTGTTGAATTACAGATACACTCCTGAAATATTGGATTTGGCATATTTGTTATTTTATTAAGTGCAAAAGCTCATTTTAAAAAAATCGCCGATGTAAATATTCTACGTGAAACACGGGGCTGGGAAAACATATATGTTAATGCCACGAACCGCAGCCATTTCCTTTCTTTAATTCCGGTAGAGATAATAGTTTACTTTTTTCTTAAAAAGATGTACCTGGTACTTCCAAGTGCGCTTAGGTAAGCCTGAAGTAAATTTTGCGTTTTTCCGGATTAAACTCTGCTTGTCATATTCGGTATTTTTTTCGCAGGATAGTAAAAAATCATTTCACCAATACAGGTTTATATATCCGCGGTATCCAGCTTCCAGCTCTATTTCCTTAAGTAATTATAACATGCAAAAGTAATTCTAAACGAACACCGCTGCTACCAAATATTCGTGTTGACGTGAAAAAGGGACGTAGTTTATCAGCGTATAGATATTTAAAATAATTTATAGTTAATGGAGTTGAATTAGGTTGATTCAAAGCAGAACTTCTCCAAATTTTCCTTAAATTTGCGTGTAAGTATTCACACCCATGGTATTAAACTAACATACCTAGTTAATTGGGTCAGTGATTGCCTGGACCGAGACCGAAGCCGAATGCCATAATCCCTTTCTATAGGAGAATACGATACTAATACTCATATGAGAATATAGTTATTAGCGCGACAATTCACAGCGAAAAATTCATAGCGGTTCAACTCAATAGCAGCGAAAGCCCCTGAGAGACAGCAATTCATAGCGGATTTTTTAAAAGTTTATCAACATAATTCGGAAATAATTTGCAATACTTAATTTTGTTGACAAATGATAAATTAACATTGAAAAATAGTCAATAGCGCATGATTTCTCTTCTCCTGCATTGCTCATGCATGGCCAACAATTAGAAGCAGCCCACAACCAATTCCCAAGTTCATGAATTAACAACCTGTAATCGGTCAACCTGACCTCAATATTTGCATGGATGAGCTTTTCTCAATCATTGCACCTAAAATATCGCTGATACGCCATAATTTGACCGCTTTGAATTTATGAATAGCCGCGCGCCACATTCAATTCAAACTAGAAGTTTCCATAATCTTTACTTTTCCTATTTGGCAAGCAAACGGAAGGAATATCTAATTAAATTTACCATTGTGCTATCATCGACTAAGGCATGTTGATGCATGCAGATTGTTGAATGAAAGATGAACAATATTCAGGGTCTACATTTTGATCCTTGAAAAAATCTGGCGACAAGTCATATGCTTCAAAATTTTCGGAAATAACAACGGCGCAAAATTGAAATATGACCCAGCGCCGTTTACCCTTTAGAACCCTTGGGCGCATATTTGCTCTATGTGTGCTCTCACAGCCCAGAGTTAATTTTAAGAAGCCTTTCTCGTGGCCTGGTGTCAGGTTTTCTCCCGGATCGGTGTAAACTTATATGTTCTAGTCAACGCAAATGTGCAGTAAAAAGGTCAATGTGAAGATATAGCACGTATCAAATCTAGGTGAGTATGGACGAGCCGGACTCAGCTGATGAATGGGAGCAGCACTAACCGAAGCACGCCAATGGAGCTAAACAAAATTAGATATATAATAGCAGCTAAAAGTGAAGGAGCTAACCACATAAGGAGCTAACGATTATAGAAGCTAAACAATATGTGCGAAAAACGAAGGAGCTAACGAATATTGGAGCTAAAATATAATCCAAGCCGCGGGATTCGGTCTGAGATTCATTTTGTAAGGTTAGGTTAGGTTTTCCAAAACGCTCGAAAGTTTACGAATTCTTGTTATGTTAGATAAGGTTAGGTTAGATTCTGAGATTCATTCTATGTAGTTAGGTTAGGTTTTCCGAGACGCCCGCAAGTTTCTAAATTCAATTTAAATAGGTTAGGTGAGGCTCTTCGAAACGCCTGCAAGTCCATACATTCAATTTAGATTAAAATAGCTCCAATAATCGTTAGCTCCTTTTATGGTTAGCTCTTTAGTTTTCAGCTCCTATTGTTTAGCTCCTATAATCGTTGGCTTCTATATTCCGTAGCTCCTTTATTTTAGCTCCTTTTCTTTTAGCTCCAATGGCATGGAAGCAGTCAATTTGACAATACTTTTTATAAATCAACGATTTTTCAGTCGTAATATCTGAACTTTTTTACCTTTAAAATATCCGTTGAGGTAATACCACGAATTAATTATTGCTCATCAACTCCGACTAAACGAATTCTGATTTTCCTCCGCATATATCGGTGCACAGTTTATAGAAACGGCGAGAAGCTTAAAGTGCGTATATTACAATGTACATGTATACAATAGGGTTAAATTTCCCGTAGAAATGCTTTAGAAGGGGACGAAGCATTCAATCCCGAACCCGAAAGCTAAGTTCAGTTACCCAAGGGAAAACAACTTTACTCCATTCCTCCTAAAATACTTTACTTGTTCTTGAGAAGGACGAGGAGACGAGTGGGGGAGAAAATCATCATTATTCACTTCTGCTCCAATTTTCACATTTTTACTTCACAACGTACCTTCAACCCACTACAATGTGTCATTAGCACTTTCTCAGCTTCGGAGTCATTTCTAGAATCCGGAGCAAGCCATTAATTTAGGAGACTGTCCAACCCGACTTGCTGGTCACTTGTTCATTCACGCATGGATTGGTCTGAGCTCTGCAAAAGTATTGTAAGACTCGGGGTAGTTCTATTGAAAAAGCATAGGATATAATTCTTTGGAAGTCATAATAAGTATTTATGTTGGATATTGCAAATCGCGTATGCTTTTCCTAAGTTAACTGGACATTGCGTAAGAGGCAATAATTCAGGTTAGGATAGGCGTACGCGATCCCCCGATCGTATCTGACAAGTGTAACGTGTATCTAATGCTGAAACGGAAATGAATTTTATCAAAAGAACCGAGCTACGACACACGCCGATGTGCTGTAAACAATGGTTACAAATATCTACATATGGTGCAGCTGTACTTGTACCGATAATCATGAGTTGTCATGTATTATTAGCATTTCTGATTACCAATTGTCCATTGTTCATGTCCGAATATTGTCGTAAACTTTAAGTTTGTATTTCCGGTACAAAAGTTCTTGTACAGGTTCGTTGGTATTTACGAATTAGTTTTTGTCTTCGCCGGCCGCTTTTAACCATGGAATATTATATATGTTACTATTGATTTTTTAGAAAAAAAATTTAATGCTCAAGAATCAACGTTAACATAGTTAATTTTCCATATTTAACGCAGCCGGTTAAGTTAAGACAATGAACTACGCCCCCAAGCACATTTGTAACACAAATACAAACAACTTAAAATGTGAACCAAAAAAAGCTAACCCGGTATATAACGTTAGATCTACCTTAAGTATGATCTCTGAATCCAATAATCTTTAATCTTGGTACGATTTGAATGTAGAAACTGTGGACTTTGAAGACTCGAAGCCGCGAAGAATAACAGATTGGAACCATTTAATTATTGTCTCTGTTCCAAGCCCACGAAGACGTGTTTTGAGATAAGAGAAAGTTGTTTTTCCACCTCAGCCAAAACCAAGCCGAGACGATTATTTCCAAGTCGAGAACCGGAACTGCCATTCTCCACACATTCATGTAGTACACTACGGTACGGATGATAGTGACAATTTTTCGAATGTCTCAAAAAGAGATTAAAATAATGAGTCTTGGAACAAGGAACCGCAGCAGGTAGTCAGGAGGAAGTAGCAGTTTCCACGGAAAGAATGAAGAATAATAACGTTAATGTCTCTCACTAACTATTATCTCTTATGGGGATGAGTCTTCGTTCCAGCCCACTTTTTTAGTGATAATCTAGTTCGACTCGTACTTATGTCCTTGCATTTTTAGGAATTCTACAACACTTGGAAACGACGAATTCCGTTACTTACTTCTTGACACTAGTCTCTATGTAGTACTGTGGTTTAAGGCACACTTATTCCATCTTGAAGCAGAAATTGAAATCCTTCGCCTACGACTTTAAACTAATAACATAACCTAGCACAACTGAGAATCTTGATTGTATAAATATTCAATATAGTTGAAATCTAAATATTAAGTGACTGAGTTAAAAGTACTTAAATAATTTATGATAACAATAATTATAACCTTGAGAATTTAAAATTTTGTAAGCATTACTAATATTTATTTCGGTATTTTGCCTTCAATTTCTATCCTAGAATTTCTTGGATTTTGTTAACCTAACGTTTAAATTTAAATTAATGTTTCAGGCCAGTACTAACTTAAGTCGTTGTCGTTATTCACTTTAGACAGTTGAAGCGTTAGAGTATGAAAGGGATTCAGTCTTGGTTCTGTACCTCAATTCAACCTATTTGTCAGTGACTGAATCTTCGTGTCGCCGTATTTAGATTCCAAGAATCTTCAAGAAAAGTCAGATAGAGAAACAAGTAAAGGCTACAAGGCAGGGCAAGTGGAGACGGAACACAAAACATGGTACTTACTTGAATATCCTGACGACGACGGCCAACGGGAGTTAGTGGAAGAACAGGATAACGAACGACAGGGAGAACTCATCTCAATCTCATCTCTCGTTAAAAGGAGACATGTTATTTTTTTCTGGCCCTGAGTATTTCCACGATGTACTTTGGAGATAGGAACAGCAGAGACCAACAATACCAAAATACTAACATTCTTTTTAATAGTTGAAATGTTCTATGTTCAAGTGTCTCAGTGTTCTCGGAATCAGGTTTTTTGGGCCTTTGGGAAAATGTCCCTTAGGGAATTCTTATCTTCATAATGCTCATGTTAGGCCAGGCAGCTGAATCTGTATTTCCTCTTCCTAATCCTAACCCAAGTCCGGATCATATCAGAAGATGTAAAATCTAAGTTAATAGATATATCACTAGCGTGAGGGTGAATTAATTACCATACGACGATTCGATTTGAATTTACTAAGCTGTTTTACTAACAATACAACAATAACAATAGAATCACTGGTCTACCCTTAAAACAGCATACATATGTATACCTGCTTAAAAATATTTTATTATATATACCTAATTAAAAACTAAGAAACTAACTAGCTTATCAACCTGCTACTTAGAAACTAAGGTCAAATTACAACCATAATCACTGTTTCAGCTCATGTCAACATGTTGCTGATTTATGGAACATCAAACGCGCCGATTTGTTTGGTTTTCACACATTGTGGTTGAGGTGATTGCGCTGTGCACCGATATTAAAACTGGTTAAAAATCAGAAACCAGAGTTTTCGGGTTCGCATTTCGCATTTGTATTTCTAATTTCTGACGGCGAAATATTTTTGTACTACGAAGATGTTCACATATTGTGTGTAATTTTTAGACCCGAAGGTCTACCTGAATGCCCCTTTGCCGCCCCTGGGAAGCATAAATATGTCATTAAAACGCTCAGCACCGTAGCAGCCTATTCCAAAAAGCCCAACTAGAAGCAGTTTCAGGAATTTATTGCTTCTTATTAGAACACAATTTTTTAGACCAGAAGGTCTACTGGGATGCCCGTGTCCGTCCGTCTGTCGCAGAAAATTATGTAAATAGGTTAAAACTCGCAGCAATGTAAACACGTTACAATGACATTATTAAAATACAGTCGCGCTTCAATCAAGAATCTCACATATCACAAACATATATTAACAACTCAGGCATATGTAGTTTTTAAAAATGGGTCCCTCTGTAAGAATTATAATCGCTTCTAGTGCTTCATACAAGAATATTGCAACTCACAAACATTCTATGAAACAACTACAGTATCTCCTATTATCTAACTTAAACAGACTATGTAAGAATTAGAATTGCTTCTAATGCTGCACTAGTAGTTACCTATTTATCCTATATTAGGCAATGCTCGTTCTTTATTCAATATATCTACATTTGTAGGATTTATGCACGCTTCTGCTGTAGTATTCATTGGTCATCCCAGTAGG
>JAQFYT010002127.1:0-13782 GCA_034694925.1 Ceratophysella denticulata | reverse complement strand
TGTGTATCGGGTCCGTTATATTTCCGAATAGTCGCAATATTTGATGTTTTACAATGGTATCAAATACACCGTGAAGAGCGAATTGTAGGAGGCTGGTATCATTACCTAAGAGCCGATCCGGGTACCAAGCTCTTCTACTGTACGAAAACCGATAAACGGGCTGCCTTCACGTTTTTGCTGTGGACCCTGCCGTTTGATTCTTGGTCCTGGGCGCTGATTGGAACGGCCACGCTGGGCTTGACCATTTGTATGAAAGGTGAATGGCTACAAGTTTATGCTGTACTAATGCGGCAACAATGCACAATTTTGAACAAGAAGCGCTTATTCCTCATCTTTATCATTGTCACCATTGTTTTGACGTATGGCTACGAAGGGGTCATCTCAAGTCGATTAACTGCTCCGCCGCCTGTCATCGTATTCGAGAATCTTAAGGCTTTGATTGCAAATGGATACAAACTCATGTGGACTGGAGAATCACGAATTAAGTTTGTCAATACGACACATGAACTCATTGGGGTATTCGAAAGAGAAGGTATTCCTTTGAGCCAGCTGGAATCGAGTATAGTAATAAACGTGCAATTCAAAAACGGAAATTGGAAAGAATCTGTTCGAATGCTGTCTCTCTGTAACGCGACGGCAATTGTACCTAAAACATTTGTTAAACACTATAAAGTAGGGATGATGCATGACTTTCCAAAAGTTTCCTGCAATTCTGCAACTAAATCTAGCTTTTCTGATATTTTTTTGTATACTTTCGGAGGTAGTGGCTGGAAACGTATTGCCTCAATAGCCGAAAGGATACGAGAGGCTGGAATTCTAGGAATGTACCAAGCATACGAGGTATATATGGAAAAGTTACGCGCTAATTACAACCTTTACAAAATGGATCTGGCAGCTGAAGGAAGAGAAGTTGCGTTTCAAATGAAGGACTGGAAAATTTTGTCCATCTTTCTTGTGTGGGCGTCGCTACTTGTGATTGCAATAATCGTATATTTCGTGGAGAACAATCGTCAAGAGATAGTGACAGTACTGTCGCGAATAAAGATGAAGTGTAAACGAACACGTATCTGGATGACACAAGTTATTTGCAAGTCTAAATCAATATCGGGTCAGATTGCTGCAACGACAAGGCTACCGATACGTCACCCGCGACGACCGAAAACTTTCATCGGTTCCCGTTCAAAAAACAGCATACTTTACCGACTTGTTCATGGAGCATATTTGAAAATCATCAAGACATCAGACGTGTCCTAAATATTTCTAAGGTCGTTATATTTGCGTAGAAATAAATTAAACATAAATACTAGGATTTCTAGAAGCTCATTTAAAACAAGCAAATTGAGGTGCTCAAAAGTTATATATTCCTTCAAGTTTCAAGTATATTTTTATGTGTCAGGTACTTTTAAAATAAAATGTTAACCTTCTATAAGACTCCTGGATTAACATTTTATCAACGCGCTAAAGCTGGAAATGCCGTCAGATTTCTGGAGAATCCCATTCAATTAAACTGGCGGCGTCTAATGTGACACAAAAGTCATGAGGTCTAAAGTCACTTTTAATTCAAGTCAACTTCTGTCAAAATAAGCTTTTCAATCAAATACGTACACTACAATATTCAAGTCGAGATTACATATATATAAATAAATTGACTTCTGCATTTATTTAATTCGCCATTCCTGTACACCAGCAGCAAGGAGCAAGAACACTACGACACTGAGTTGCAAGGTAAATGTGTGGATTTTCTTGTTCAAGATCCTTATTTTAAAATATTGCTCCGAATCCGGATGACAATATAGCTTTAAGAAGAGGCTTCAAATTTTTGACAGTTTATATTTTCCGCGTCTACAAGCCTACAGTGATTTAATAACTCTGATTGAATTCAACAATAGCGACAGAGTTTATGCCATAGCTTATTGTTCAGGCTTTCCATAACTTGTTTAGTTGAAATCAATCGGGCAAATCAATTACAAGACTGTAGACTAAAGACTAATGAACCCGGAAAATTCAAATACGTTAACATTTTAAACTTTTTCTTTATGTAGCTCACACGTACGTAACGTAGCAATTCGATAATTTTATTTACAGGAAAAACTGTCGACATCCCAATAGCAATCTGAGAGCCATGGCGTCAGGAGATAATGGAGGTCACGGAGCTACTGGAGGATCGGGGTTCTTTGGAGGGGATGGTGGGAACGGTGGAAACGGAATTCGGAGAGGGAATGGAGGCAACGGTGGAAGTGGCGGGTTCGGGTTGATTGGCGGAGACGGAGGCCAAGGTGGGCGGAGTGGCTCAGAGGGTGGACGGGATGGGAAAGGTGGACAAGGTGGATTTGGATTGTTAATGGACGGGCGAGACGGTAACGGACGATCAACAGCAATGTCGGAATTTAGTCGCGCAATGCCATTGCAGATAAGGTTAATCTCTCGTTTGGCCGATGACCTGTTTAATAAATAAAATACCTCGTCACTTACAATGAAATAAAGACAAAAATTTCTTCAAATTAAATATTCTTGTACATCAAATCTATCACTGTTCAATAATTCATAAATTCAACACGCCATGTTTAAACAAGTTATAGTTCCTTTCGGATAGAAAAGCTAATTAAAATTTACTACCTTCATACCTCTATGGGATATTCTTAAACACAAATACGTACAAGGTGGTTTAAAACGTTTGCTGCCGATGCTTTCCTGTAAGGAAATATCGGACAATGACATTATACATATTCTAAATTGAAGCACCAAGAAGTTTTCATAGACAAACACAGTAGTATCTGTACTGTTATGTGCACCAATGAAAGTTATTCGAAATGATCTGCATTTATGGATACAGAGTAGGTATTTATAATATTGTATTAACAAGGGCTCCGTTTAGACACAACCTATTTCGATTAGCTAAATAAGTTTATTTTAAACTATTGCATGCCTTACAACTTTTGACAGAACATATAGCGCTATATATGGTAGATTTACTTCTTCAAATCGTTTACACAAGAATTGAACGATAGTGCAATATTGTATTGGTTTACCGAATACAAAATCGAATAAAAAAGCCTGGTTTAATCTTACTTATGAAAGCGTTTGGATGCCATGTCGTACGGATTAAATAGTCGATAATACCATACATCGTAAACCGTATGTAATGTATTTAAATAACCAATATGACTTAGTGTTCTATGTATGTCTGTTGAATAAATTTATTAATATCCGAAGTCTAAAGGTAATCGTATTTGCATGGAATTTATTGGTGTAATAAACTTTAAATATACTTAATTATGTACACTAGTTTAGTTTTATGTTCTGTTTTTCTCGGTAGTACTATGCATTTCCAGACAGGGGCTCCAACAGTTGAATACGGATGTAGTAATTCTGAAGAAATGGTGTATTTTTGTTCAAAACATTTTACTTTAAGCGAGATTTTACAACAATCGGAGCGGAATTTAACACATAACGGTAAGGTGGTGACATTTTGAAATCCGTTTATAATATACAAAAATATAGAATAGGTATGTACATGTTAGGACCAGAGCCCGAAATCGCTCATTGGGCGAAATGAGAAAACGACGACTGACCGAAATGATATCTTAGAAATAATGTAGTAATTAGACAGGGCTCCGAATTAATTCTTTCATAAGCTAACCTTACTTATCGATGTTATAGGTAGTCATTTGGGCAAGGTTAGGTTAGGTTAGGTGACAGCTGAAGCTAAAAAAATTTATCAAAAAATTGAAACTTTAATTTTTAGTTAATAGTTTTTTCAACCTAACCTAGGCAAATATGTTCATAATTTCTTATTAAATTATGTTAGGTTAGGTTAGATTGGATTTCCCAAAATTCGAATTCTCTTAAAGTACTTTTCGGGCATTGGTCGTTTTCGGGCTCTGATCCTAACATACATAAACTTTTGAATCTATAAATTGTTTATTCGCAAGAAAGTGATTAATTCATAAAAAAATGCATAGAACACTAACATTTCTTATTTCCGAACACCCCTGTATTCAAAACAGCAGGATCTTTAGGATTGGGATATTCAGTTGCTACAGCTGACCCACCACCGCCACCATTTCCACCTCTGAACCATCCATATCCGCCTTTTCCGCCACGGCCTCCAGGGGCACCGTCTCCTCCTTTACCACCGTCGCCACCATGTGCCGCTAAAACTGAAAATTTCGCATCCCCTCCTTTTCCTCCAGGGCTGCCGTCATTTTTGCATATCCCTGCATCTCCATTCAGGCCAGTATTACTGGGATTCATTGTCTGTACCACAAAAGCGAGAATATAATTAGTTGGAGCTTGAGTGTGGAATTCTTCGAAAGTAGCCCGTTATATTAGAAACATCGGAAGCGAAATATCAATTTAATATTATGATTTTTGCTAATCAAAACTGATACTTAATAAAGTTATTAAGTATAGAATTTACCTGCCTTCAGAGTATGTGGTAGTTGATCTTTTATGGATTCGTAGACAAGGTCTTCTAAAATGTAGCGGGTAGGGACACAAGTAACAACTGGACTGAATCACCGAAGTTTGCTTTTATATAGACCAACCCTAATGCAACGAGTTAGTAAATGACGTGTTGTTGAGATCATGTCAACATGAATTGATTTATCTCTGCATTACTCGTGATGAGCTTTTTATCAAACCCTAACTTCGTTTCTTTATGTCCTGTCTTGAGGTCATAACTTATAACACACATCAAATCAAATTTCTGCAGAAATTTTGCCAATTATCAGAGTTAAACATAAACCTGTCCAGCGGCAGCTTGTGACCAGAAGGCAGGATGAAGCATAAGTTGCATGACTGCAGTAGAAACATCTTTTTCAAACAAAGTTGTGCTTATTAAAAAGTTAACCGCGCTCATAATTTGCCATACAAATGAACGGATTTAAATATAGTTATTTTATTCGTTTTGAACGTCTCATCGAACAGGTTTGGAAAAATATGTCCGTTTAACTAGTTTTTCATCGCACAGCAAGATTGTTTCCAAACAGACTTTTTTAAAAACAGCCTTTGCATTTTTGAAAATTTTTTACTCATTTTAAAATTTGCGCTTAATATATTTATCATCCTGCAACGATTTTGCTACCATGTGTATATCATTCATAAGAAAAGCAGATGGACATAACGTTCAACTCAAGTAATTCGTAATAGATCCTTTTGGTCAAATACAAGAACCACAGTTCTGGAGAACTTTATGCCTTTCACATTTGAATCACATTATACATATTTATGTGATAACGTTTAACTCGTACTTTTCAAACTTGAGTCATACTTTTCTGAAGAATTTTGTTGTTAATGATGTGGACATGATGGATATTGCAGATGTAGGTCATATCATACCTTAAAGTTCATCTCAAGATATCTTACAACCAGCAGAAGTATAATCCCAATCAACCATTAATTAACGAGTATTTAAGTATTTTCAACATGAATGGGAATGGGATTCAACGTTTGAGTTTGCGAAGAATAACACCCCCAGCGTCAGTGCAAGAGCTTTCGTAATCCAGGTAAGAAGTTTTTTTCAATTTTCGGAGATGGATTAACACACTGCTAAAAATTATATTTAGCATGTATTTCAATTCCTGACTCGTTTGAATATCCCGGATGTGTATTTCCAATTCGCTAATCCTTGTTTCGGCGAAATTGATTAGTCGTGAACCGGAGCAATTCTACGCATTGGAACTTTAATAATTCAGGGCCAGAGGGACATTGCGTTGTTACAAATGAGAGTCGAAATTTCTAAAGTTTATAGAATTTATATGTAGCCCGGGATACCGGGCCAGCCCGGAAGTGGGAGCTCTCATTAGCCAGTTTCAAATCTATGAATTTCGCGCCCTTGAAAAGTTTTAAAAGTGAAGTTTATAGAATTTTTAGACCTGGTTTCTACATTTCATGGCTCAACTTTTCGCTCCAAAGTGCTTGCCTTATAAGTTCTATAAACTATAAATTTCGACCACCATATATAACACAAATCGGGTATATTTCTCCTGCGTGTCCCATTTGCGAATTAGGCAAACACGCACGCAACTGCTTTTGAAGTTCGCGCCAATAGGAGAAATTTCTCCCCTATTCACCTAACATAACATTTTGTTTACTAATAAACAAAATTTTTTTCACAGAAAAATTGGTCTAGCTCAAAATACGCGATGAGTTCGCGAGATAATGGAGGAGATGGCGCTGATGGAGGGTCTTCGGCTTTTCGCGGTGGAGATGGCGGTGATGGTGGAAACGGAATTCGGAGTGGGAAAGGTGGCAACGGCGGAAATGGCGGGTGGGCATTGTTAATTGGCGGAAATGGAGGAAAAGGGGGCAAGGGTGGCTCAGAGGGTGGAAGGGATGGGGAAGGTGGACAAGGTGGATTCGGGCTTATAAGGGGCGGAAACGGCGCAAACGGATCAGACGCAAAATGAGATACGCAGAAAAGCAAGTGAACAAATTAACTGTTACGTTATATTGTCTGTAATATTATGAATGTTTCTGTAGGTGACGAAATTAAGGAATTATTTATGACTCAAAGTGAGCAAATGAGAATTGATAAAATAAAACATATCTACCAATATGTACAATATATTATATACAATTAGCAATATTTATATATTGTAAATTTACCGTCTAAATACAGTGCAAACCGTTAAGCTTACATTTAGACTAAATTAAGGATGTAAGATTGTGATGGTCAGAGTGAGATGGCCATTCCTGAACGAAACACCAAGGAGCCAATTGGTTTGTACCGAACATTTCACATTTTGTAGCTCCACATGTAGCCTCAATCCTCCATCAAATTGTATTACCATTTACCAGATACAACACTTTATTTTGTCAGATATATGTATTGCTGATCGATACAAAATTTGCTTTAGGACATTTCCAATCCGAAAGTATTGAAAAATTCACGCCATGGAGAAATAATTTCGATGATTAAAATCAATTTTAAATTATAATTAAGTGTATGACAGTGAACTTGAGTAGGTACTCCTTTCAGTAGTAGTATGTAGTAGGATTTTGGCTGAACTACGACAAATACTACTACATGTAACAATGGAGAATATTTCCAGACTAATTTTTCTGAGCTGGTTACTATCAACGCGCACTACAAAGGCTATCGAAATTGAAACATCAGGTTACCATCATTGTGTTTTTCATTTACTTTTTAATCCATGCAAATTCGGGATCAGTATTCGAGATTTAATGGAAAGAATTGTTACTTCGAACCAACAAGGACAACGCTGGACGGTGGGTCAACTTGATGGACCTTGCTACGACCGTAATCATGAGTTACCTGTTCTACTCAACCCACGATACTTCAAAGAGACTTGCTCCGTCAGCATTCTCATTGTGAATCAGGCGTGTTGGGAAAGTTATCTTATGCTAATTCTGGGGAACGGTGTATTCAATGCCAGAAATAATATCATTCTTATAAACATGTTCTGCCGCCTTGAGTCATTCGAACCGGCATCGTTTGCTGTTCGTACTCGTGCCAGTATTCATTTCATGTATTTGTCTAAAAACAACACCAAAATTGAATCAGTTATTCCCTATTGTCCAACCTGCTCGGCTCCAGTGAAACCTTCAAGATCCGAATTTAACCTACAGGCGATGAACAAAGAAATTGCGGAGTTAAGGACAAATTCTCTCAAGTCGTCTCTTGGCGTCATGGGAAAGTTCGCGGGAAGGTTCTTCACGCACAAGGAGACACAGCAGTGCAAGTTCATGTACGCCAAACGTCGGTCGACAAATCCTTTAAGAATTGGATGTGAACCAGGCTTAATTTTCGCTGAAACTGTAGCGGCGAACCTTAACCTCAGTTTCCTTCCCATGGATCCTAATATATATAGCATACAAATAGTTAGGACCGCAGGAGTTGCCACCTTCAAAGCGATTTTGATACTTGATCTGATGCCAAGGTTCCACCCGAACCATGGTTACTCTTCATTAGAGGAATGGTATCAATTCCTCCGAGTCAGTCCCGATCATAAGTTATTTTACTGTACAAAAATTGAACGACGAGCTGCTTTTAGTTTTTTGTTCTGGACATTCCCGTTTGATTCCTGGTCATGGGCACTTATTTCAACGGCTATATTAGGACTAACCATGGCTATGAGAGGTGAATGGCTTAAAGTGTATGCCGTATTAATGCGGCAAGAATGCACTATACTGAACAGGAACAGGTTGTTTCTAATCTTCATTCTGGTGACCATCGTTCTGACGTATGGGTACGAAGGAGTTATTTCAAGTCGTTTAACTGTTCCACCTCGCGTCCTTATCTTCAAAAACTTGGAAGACTTGCTGGTTAACGGTTACAAAATTATGGGTTTCGAAACGTTCAATCCTTTTGCTGGTGAAGACAATAAACACGAACTAGCGAAAGTATTCAAGAGGGAAGGGATTCCTTTAACCAAACTGAATTCAAGTATAATTCCTGGAACACATGTAGGCATGGTATTACAAGAAACACTAAAGTTATTATCTCTGTGTAATGCGACCGGAATGCTCCGCAGTCCTACGGTGAACCAATGGAAAGTACTGATGAAGACAGCTTATCCAAAAGTTTTCTGTAATTCTGCCAAATACTCTCTTTCTACCGAGGCATACTTGTATACATTTTTGGGTCAACTCTGTTCAAGCATGGCTATAATCGCGGAGAAGATACGTGAGTCGGGAATTCTGGAATTTTACCACAACTATGAAATCTACTTGAGCAATTTACGTTTCAACTATAATGTTACTAGAATGGAATTGGAATCTGAGGGCAGAGAAATACCGTTTCAAATGAAGGATTTGAAAATTTTGTCAATATTTCTTGTCTGGGCAACACTACTTGCTCTGGTGACACTGGTACATTTCATAGAGATTCATCGAAGATGGCTTTTCAAACTAGTATCGTCTGAGTTGTTGCTTGTAGTAATTGTAGTAGTTCGGAAGTATCATAACGTTAAGACTACTTTAAAGCCAAGGGTTAAGCTTATATTCAATTATGTCGTACGTAAGCTAGGCCACCTAATTGATTTTTACGTATGAAATATTTACAAAATGCAACTGATAGTAATATATTTGTTAACTAAATTCTTTTCTATCTATATATCACTATATATCACATATATAGCATGTATTATTTTTGAGTAATAAATTCTGGCCAGGTTCTACCAATAAAATACTTCAATAAAACGATTAGAAATTATAATAGACGAATTAAAAGTTGCCTCGCGGTAACTTGGGAGTATAGGGTTCACGTTGTTTTGTTGATTAATTTTGTTAATTGTCTCAATGTTTCAGAAAAATATTTTGAGTTTCAGGCCTATTGATTGATTCGCTTCATTATGTAGGTGTTTTTGAAAAACATTTTGAGATTCATAAACGTTTCATCGTGCAAGCGCTTTCGCTACCTAGTTCAGTAAGTAGTAAGTACACGAAATCTGACATTTTGAATCCCATATCCAATTACTATTCTTTTTGACAATACTACCGGTTCCTCGCCGAGCCATATAAGTTCGACCCAGTACCGTTTTTAACTTAACGATTCCGTGGAAGTACATGTACAGGGTGACGCCCCCCCTATGTCATACTTCCGAAAATCGTACAAGGACATACTATATACCAAATTAAAGCAAATTTCATTGCGAATCTAACGGTGTACTAATATTTGGACTTTTCTTATCAGCCGCCGCTGTGCAGCGCAAGAGAGAAAGGGAGCGGCTCGGCGGCGACCCATCTCGCTCTTCCGCTTTATATTAGGAAAAACCGGCTCGCTGCGGAGATCGCGACCGTGCGCGGCTCGAGTTTCCGTGCCATTTGAACGGTCCATGTGTTGAAACAAGGTCATAAATGATATGTTGATTGACCCAGGTAGTTGTCGAAGAGTTTGGATCGATTTTGCATCGATTTAGATATTGGTCACATTAAGGTGGACCAATTAAACAGCCGGAAGATCGAAAATTCGACCTTTTTCACTTTTTTGCGCTGCACAGCGGCCGATTGTAAGAAAAGTCAAAATATTATTACACCGTTAGATTCGCAATGAACTTTGCTTTAATTTGGTATATCGTATGTCCTTGTACAATTTTCGGAACTATGACTTAGGGGAGAGAAATACATTTAGCGCCACCCTGTACATATACCTGCACTTCGAAACCCCGAAAGCACCTCAATCTCAAGAGTTCGGTACCTACCTGTTTAGTTGTTTTATTAGTATTAGTGAACTGGCAATGACCAATTAAGGAAAAAGCAAATATAAAGTATCCTCGTCATCAGCAATAAGCAATAATAATAATGGTGGGTGAGATCCTCAATCCAATAAGGAAAAGAGTCTCCAATCGTAATCCACAAGGAAGAAAACAGCATTATTTATTTTGCATTTTTGTTATTCACAAGATTCACATACGCCTCATTTTCCTGAATGCATGCACGAAGCTTATTTTATTTTACACTTTACTCCACACAACAATAACAATGTTGTTGATGCGTGGACGGGTCATTAGCTTAGGCTGGGTTTGGCCTTCTGCTACGTTCATGGCTCTTTGTGCATTTGTTTTGTATGTCTGAGCTCAGGTAGGATAAACTATTTGTGATATGCTATGAGTTATGAAGATTCAGGTGTACTCGGTCACAACAACAGGTGTGTTTATCTACATATACTGCTATACTGTAAATAAGGACGAAACTCGTATGACTCATTGTGTATGAGAAACTGTATTCCGTATGTTAATCCCCTAGCATTAGTTTACCAAACGAAATAAATACAACTTTATAGGACGAATAACAATAACTGTGAATAATGAATAAGCCAAATATTTATACTTATAACAGTGATTTGCTAAGCAAGTTGTTGTTTCGATGGTAAAGTCAGGTATGGTCAAAAAGCAAATATAGGCCGTACACGACACTGTGAAATGTACGATCTGCTGCAGTTGAAGATCCTAAAATTTTTGTTAAATTGGGTTAGGTTAGGTGCATAAAAACTATCCAACTATCCTTGAACCCTTAGCTTAACCAAAGGTATACAGTAGACCGTGTACACGACATTAATACCGTTTTTCTTTAAAACCTGTTGTTCGCAAGAAAGATTAATTCTAGCAAATTTGAATGTTATTTTGCTTCGCAGTAAAATTTAAATAGGTTTGAATGAATATAAACATGTTTCCTGCAAATGACGGCTTCATTTCGGCACCACACGAAATTCTTTATATTCAAAAACATGTCAACTTCAACTTCCCTTGAAATTGGAATTTGGAATGGAATAAATGCCCCGTAGAATGAGTCGATGGGATATTTTGTTTGTTAGAAAATGCAAGTTTTTGACCTTTCCGACAGGCATCAAGTACAAAGTCCAAAACAATGAGCATCCAAACTGGAGCCAGAGAACTGGAACAATGCATGAAGTTCCAAGAAGTGAAATGAATAATGAGGGTAGGGATAGGGAATAACATGTTGTGGAATGCTGAATTTTCTGTCGAAGCCTTATGATTCAATTGCATAGCGCTTATTATTTTAATGTATTTTCAGGATTTATGCGTGTATGTATACTCTTAAAGTACAAATATATTTTAATATTTCGAATAATAATTTTAGAGACAAATCTTTGCTATATTTTACATTTACCGAAATGGCAAGTTTATTCGTAATGTAGCTGAAATAATAGCGCTTTTGAGAGACATGATTCTGAGTTTAATTCCGCGGGGTGTCTCGTTCTCGTTTTCCCGGGTAACTTTGATTATCGTTTTTGACGTGGCGGGGCTAAAACTACGTTTCTGCCATACTAGAACGCGGAAGGCGGTAAATTTTTCTTTATTTGTAGATTACGAATTGCTCAGATTCGAATGGAACCAAAACAAAGCCAACTACGACATATGATGGACAGTAATGGTAATCTTTCCGAATGTAAATGCACTGATCATCCACCCACTGCATGATTTTCGTAGTCTTCAGGTTGGGTACACGTCTGAGATATGAGAAATATATGAGAGGATGGATGGGAGTGGGAGAGGACAACGGACAATAACAAAATTACTGTTTTGACGGTTCTTCAACCTCATTCCTCATGAACATGAATGAACCCAAGACAAGGCAACAACAGAGCACCAATAATGCAACATTCAAGAATCAAAACAGGCTTTAGCTCCTACGCTTACCTACCGAAAGTGTAGGAAGTGAGAAATACTTGGATCGGAGGAATACGACCTGAAAGTTCTTGGAATTGTTTTTCCAATAATACTGGGTATTTGTGAATATGTCGATTTTCCAGTTGTTAGAAATGTAAATTTGAAACTGTAGGCTCTTTAACTGGAATCCGTGCTGGAATCTGGAAATAAACCTATTATGGCGTATTTTCTGTTTCGCCGATACATCCGTTTTGGGTCCATGTGACATGCGATTTTTGGAACAGTAAAACTTGGATTAAGTTAGGTTCCAAAGAGAATCGTTCGGTTATATTTGTTAGTTTTGATTAGACTGGCTCTGAAACTAACCTTACCAGACTATGAAATTAATATGCGCTTTTGAGAGACTTGATTCTGAGTTTAATTGTGCACGGTATCTCGTTCTCGTTTTCCCAGGTAAATTTGATAGTCGTTTTTTACTTGGCGGGGCCGAAACTACGTCTCTGCCATACTAGAACGCGAAAGTCGGTAAAATTTTCTAGATTAACTCTAACCTAACAAACGTCATATACTGTAGAAACAATTCCGAAAATTGCATATAGAGCGCAGACTATGCAACCTTACCCTGTGCGTTTTCTGCTACAAACACACACAGTACAATGTACAATACTGTATAGGTACTCACAATCCTTAAATCGAAAATAATCGGGTAAACAGAATCTAGAACTCAATTTTAACAGAAATAGCCTATATTAGGTATGAGTGTTTTCTCAAAATATCTTCCAACCCGTCGGTACACATAAATATTGGAGAATTTTTATGACTCTTTATCAAGAATCCCGGCCACCGAGTTCAGTTGAACCCAAAACTTTCAAAACAATTTCGAAAAGGTATAGCCAAACATGTTTACATTTATGGGCTATAGTCAATTCAATACAGGATGTGAGAAATAAATGCACCACAGAGGGGAAGAAGGTTGGGACCGAAGAATTATCCCATACCAGAAAAGGCATTCTTTTCAATTCAAACCCCTGCCCTCCTGCTGTCGTAATACTACAGTACAGGGTGACACGAAATATTTTTCTCCACCATTAAGTCATACTTCCGAAAATCGTACAATGACATATGACATACAAAATTAACCCAAATCTTATGTGGATCTAATGGTGGAATAATGTTTTTTTACAAGCGACCGCTGCACAGCGCAAAATAGCGAGAAATGCCTTATTTTCGGCCTTCCAGCTGTTTAAAAGGTCCCCAATTACATGATTGTTTTTTTTTATATCGATGCAAAATTGATCCAAACCTTTCACCAACTTACCTGGCTCAATAATCATATAATTTTGAACCAGCTTTCTTGCACCTGGAACGTTCCAATGTCACGGAAAATTAAGCCACGCACGGTCGCGATCTCCGTGCAGCAATTTGCAGCGATCCGGATTTTACGAGTACTCTGTCTCTGTGAGGAGCAAGAGCGAAATGGGTCTCCGCTGAGCCGCTCGCGCTCTCTCTTTTGCGCTACACAGCGACCGCTTGAAATTAAAGTGAAAATAATATTGCACCATTAGATTCCAGATAAGATTTGCGTTAATTTCGTATTTCATACCAATCAGTAATCCAAGCCAGGATAGCTCAGGCGGTAGAGCAGCCTCTCGTTGTGAGAGGACTCCCAGGGTCGTATCCCTGAAGG
>JAQFYT010002126.1:0-13785 GCA_034694925.1 Ceratophysella denticulata | reverse complement strand
ATACTCCCCTGCATCTTTTGATGTGATTGCATTAATCGTTAGTTCCGACTTCGATCCATTCAAGAATTGAATTAAGTACTTCGGGTCTTGGTGATTCAAAACATTTCCATTCAGCTTCCAAGCAATACTTATAGGAACGTCTCCATCCACCATGCAGTAGAGCTTCACGGATTTTCCAAACTGTGCGATCTCCTTTTCCGGTCTGGGCAAAATTCTGGGAGCGGCTAAATATATTCATCAACAGAAATATCAACTACTTATTAAACCATAGTTTAAGAATAGTCCCAGTTTTACAGCCACACCTACCATTCACTGTCAAATTGATACGCTTCGTAAGCGGAGCCCCCACACCATTGTTCGCGTGACAGATGAAGACCATGCCCGAAAGTTCTTTTTTTACTTGACTAAACAATAATGTACCTGGAAGTCATTGAAGGAAGTTTGCATGAATATGAATGGATTTGGTAGTTACCTTAATCATAAAATTCTTAGGTAAACATTGAGCGCGTACCATTCAAGCTCCGTATTCCTGGAATATTCCCAACCTCACGATACTCCGTGTTTCCTGGGGACTGTGTTAGCCATTTAATTTTTGGAGGAGGAATCCCATCTGTTCGACACAGAATCGTTAAGGAAGTTCCAACCAAGGCAACTCCATTCTTGGGCTCCACCACCCACTGCGGGGGAACTGGAGGACACATCACATGTATTTTAGAATTTTTAAATGCTGTGCTCAAGTGCATTGTGCTGGTATGCTTTGTAGATGTATAAATTAAAGTGGGTGACGAAGAGTCTGTTGATGTACAGAAGGTGCGGTGCTTTGCTGTGAGGGTACGGGTGCGAGTGCGGTGCTTTAAGCGTGGAGAAAGTTGGGTGGAAGAAAGAGGAGTGCATTGGCTCTACCTTTCACCTGAAGCCTTGCGGAGTGGATAGAACTACCGCCCAAATTTGACACCTGACATGAGATGACCCCACTCATTGACCTGGTCACATTATTTATAGTTAAAATCTCGGAATTTGGAGAAAAATTGGAAATTTCGTAGCCCAAGTTGGAATTTAGGAGTAGGGCGTCGTCCTTAAGCCAGCGGAACGTAAGAGGGAGATCCCCTATAGATATCCAGGTACAGGAGGAGATTTGAAACATTGTTACAAGGGCCTGCTCCAGACTAAATGGCTAGAATAATAGAGTTTGTGAATAGAGACCTTGGGAGAAACAAAGAACCTGGATCTTGGCCCCAACTAGGATGTTTTCCTCGAAATTGAAAGTCGTGATTCTCGGAGGAACTAGAGCGATGGGAAAACAAGAGTTGATTAATTCCATTCCCTTCCGTGTCTCATATAGAAAGTCCCTTAGAATGCCTCTGCTCTGTGAGTGTCGCCGCATGGATTCGTGTGACTGGTTATCGTGAACTAGACCCTCCCCTGGATTACGAGCATTGTGTTCTGTGTCCTATTGTGTTTTCCGCCGGAATCGCGCAGTACTTGGACTGAGTGATTGAGAATACGTGTTGTGTGGGCATACCCTTGACAAAGAGGGCGGCGGTCCACGATGTTGAAATGTGAAAGTGAATGTCATTTATTCTACAGGTGTAATTCCCGTTAAAGTGTGGTCTTAAAGAGTTAATGGAGAGACTAGACGTAAATTCGTCCAATCTCCGAATCTGGATGTGGCCCTCATCGTTAAAGCTCCCGTTACCCAGCGGGTAATTGTTCCTCAGCCAGGAAATTTGGAGATCCCTCAGGTCACCGCTCGTCACGGAGCAGAGCACGGTCACGCGATCCCCGGCTACAGGACTCCCAAATGTGAACGGTGTTATGGCAGAAGGAACTGAAAATAAGGTTACGTGTCAATGTGTTCATAGATTAAACGTCTATTACAACTTCAACTGGTCTTCTTGGAAGTTAAGGTCGTATTGTGTGAATGTTCCTGTTTCTGTATAGGCATCTCATACTAGAATCCCGCGTGCAACAAGAAGCCGCGCATACATTACCTACAACATTGATTTGAACAAATCCATGTGCCACTTGTTGGGTCTGTCGTTTTGCTGTACACTGTATAAAACACAGATTAATTTAGAGTAGGATTTGGGTCTCCGGGCAATTTGAACCATCGTGGTAGAACTGGTTCTGTTTAGGTACCTTGTAAATTCCGGCATCACCTTTATTGACATTCTCAACAATAAGTGTGCCGTCTTCAAACACTTTTTGATTGACGCTTTCCGGCAACTTGATGTCATTCTTGGTCCAACTGATTCGGCCTGTTGGGTAACCTGTAAGCCAGAATTTAAAGCGTCAAATTTAAATGAAATCCCGGAGTAGATTAAATCTTGATCTGTTTTAGTCAAATGCACCTCCTACTGGACATTTGACTTTGAGGGAAAGACCAGAAACAGCTACAATATCTGCCATTTGACGGATCATGAGTTGGCCGTACACATTAATCCTGGCTTCATGCGCCGCCTCCCCAACTTTGTTATTTGCCAGACATCTATACTCTCCAGAATCAGTGTTAAGCATTGACGTGATATTGACATGGGAAGTGACGGTGTCTCCTTTTACATACTGGCCTATGATAAACCGATCACTTTGTGGTAACGGAAATCCATCCAGTGTCCACGTTATCTGCGGCAGAGGGTTTCTGTGGGAAGAGAGGCCTCATTTTGTACAACTCGTGCGGACTTTCGGGATGAGGGAAAGAAATTGAGCCTAGCAGAAGCTCTTACCCCGAAGCAACACAGCGGAGAGAGATGATAGTGCCCATGACCACGGTTTGCTCGATGAAAGCGTAGAGCAGACTGGGTTTTGAATCTGGAGAATTAGGAAGAAAGAGGTTTGTTAAGAGATTCATCAGTCGTAAAAGTTGAGCGTCTTTTGTCGCCTGACGACTGGAATTAGAGGAGTGTGATGAGCGGGATTTGGGTCCGCCTGGCCCCGTCTCTCTCGCCTGAGATGGGATGGGGCTGTTTGCTGAGGGAAGTGGGACGAGCGGAGGAGAAAGCACCAGCCGCGAACCCTCATGCTCCTGAGCAGAGATGATGAAAAGGTTTCAGTGCTACTCTCGACTCGGGTTTATAGGAGTCTTTGTCCCAAGATAATGTGGCTCTTCTATTAAGTCAATTGAGCATAAACCCATCCAATTTTTTCTCTGGCCGGGAGTCGAGGTTATTACGCTCCTGTTCCCAGGAGAGCGCTCTCTCCGACTACAATGGACATTAAAGGGAAAGGAGTGCGAAATATCGAATCTTTCTTAACGACATCCGCTCGGAAAATGTTTGGGGCTAGAGGATAAATCCAACAACACGAAAAATACACGTCCGCACTTTGGAGGGCCTTGGCCACACAGGAACTAAAGGAGGAAATCTATGTGGCCGCCTAGCCGGTCTCGCCTCGTCCAATTTTCTCTCCGGCCACTACTATACGTGCTTCTCATAGAAGTTAAGCCTTTGGTGGATAGAAAGAGGTATTGGGAGATCGGCGGCTCAAGAAAGGAATTGGGGGTGGAGGAATCAGGAATTGTTTTCTAAAATCCCAACTTTCTCCACTCAGCGTCCTTCCGTCTGAGCCGCTCTTCCAGTCCACCAATTACGCGGACTCAATCTCAACTCGGCTCTTCCAGCCAGCCGAGCCGAGTCCCAGTTCCGCGGAATAGGGTCAGAGAAATCAGTCCATCACATCGAGGATTATGAACCTCCGCTCTCGAGCTCAATACGCCAAGGCTTTATCTGATCAACCTACCTACCTCCGAGCCAGAGCTCCGCCGTCTTCTGTTCCGTCTCGTACGCGTTTCTCCCAACGCACTGGAATATACCTGTGAATCAGAGAGAAAGCAGACTGAGGCTTAGGCCTGTAATTAACCTCGTGGGCTTGACTACACCAGACCTTGGTCTTCCTGTACAATTCGGAACAGCGTTATTCGGTTTCGTCCCACAAATCGTACTCGGCTCGCCAATGCACCAGCACGCAGTGGAATTCCGTCTTTTAGCCACTCGATCTCCGCACCCTCATCCGGACTCAAGCAAGAAAATTCGGCTGTGTTACCGTAGTCCACAATTAATCTTTCGGGGACGATGACGAGGTTGAGCTGAGCCCGCACAGCTACGTGGACCTGTGAAATATTGGCTCAATTATTAAAGCAATTGTGTTGTGGAGCTGAAGCTCCAGGCTTCGTGGTGAGGCTAATAGGGGACTAGTATGGACCCACCTCCATTAAATCACTACCGAAGGAATTCGTGGCGTTGCACACGTACTTCCCAGCATGGGAGCGACTGACCACATTTATAATTAACACACCCTGTCGGATCTGAATTCGACTCCCATCATCCTGCTTCATCACATCAAATGTATTTTGAATGAGGACCAGGGACCCACTCATTCTTTTGTACCACTTTACAGTCGGGCTAGGGTTCCCCAAACATATGCACGGAATCACCACGGACTGGTTCTCTTCCACAAACAGGCTCTCTACTCTATGCTGAATTACTGGACGGCTTAACTCCTCCACATCTGGAAAAAGAAAGCACACTCTGGGCAGAGACATGCAGAGTTATAGAGACTTGAGAGATTGACAAGGACTACCTTGTAGAATAATCCGGCCAGGTGAACTCAGGACTTCTTCTCTCGTCAGCTCAGCCGAGACGAGACACTGGAAAGTACTGAACACGTCCTGGGACGAAACCTGCCAAATGAGCAGTTCTCCATGGGGTAGAATCAAGTACTTGTTGTTAGACTCATGAGGAAGAATAATGTACGACTTGTCTCTGATCCATCGGGAAACTTGGGCCGGATACTTTCTTGGGAAGACCGTACATTCGAGGAGAGCGGGAGAGTCTCGAATCGTACGAACATCTTGGATTTCGGCCTGGAAGACTGACTTGAGGACTGGGAAGATAGGAAATAATTAGAGTCTGCGTGTTCTTGTGGAGACAGGCAGGGAACATGGGGAGAATAATTGGCTTTTCAGGAAAGAATGCGGAGAGAGAGAGAGAAAGAAGTTGGGAGATGTTGGGGAGCAAATTGGCTTATCACTCTCTTCTCTCTTCCACACTCCAGGAGTGAATCGGACAATTATGTGGAAAAATTACTCTTCCATTTCATCCCATTTGGGATTGAAAGGGAATTTCAATGCTCCGTCCCTCCCTAGAAGAACTCAATCGATGAGCCTCCAATTCCCCAGCCTCTCTCTCTCTCTCCGAATCCCAAGAGTCATTTACTCCGTCCTCAAGTGCCTCTTTGCATTTGTCTTGGCCCAGAAGGTGCTTGAGCCTCGGAGTGTTCTGCTGACTCAGGTCCAGGCCACTATGCACCACTCTCTTCAAAACCGAATCAATAGACAAGAGCCAAGAAGGAGCCAAAGACTCCCCCTCTGCCGCCTCTCCTTAATCATTCATCAACAACTCACTCATTCACTTCATTACCAAGTCATAACTTTTAAGTGCCACTTTCTCTTCTCCTCACTAATTCCTTTAATCAGGACTCCTTCCAACTTACTCCCAACCCACCCAGGTACCCAACTCTCTGGCTCTCTTGAGGCAGGCAGGTGAGGGAAGCCCAGCTCAGCTCCTTTTTCTATTTCTATTTATAAGGAACAGGAAGAGGGATTTGGAGCTGACTGGAGTCACTTTGCGGAGACGCCGCGTCTTCTTGGCTCTCTCTCGTCCGCAAACCTGGGCCAGAGAGAGAGAGAGAGATAATGCGAGAGAAGAGGAGAGTTAGGTGAAACCAATTATTCTTATCAGGACACAAGGCGGGGGTTTGGAAGCACAACGGCTCTCTCACTCTGCCTTCTTCCCAACTTCCTACAACACTTCTGCTCCGCGTCTTCTACTCGAACTATCTCTCGTCGATACACAAATCTCCGAATTGACAACTTTTCGATTCTTCCTCAACGTTTTACCCGAGTTTAAACACAAAGTATTGATCTTTATAGTTTTAATTGAATAAATCATTTTCTAATTACCACGTCTATCCAATTTTTGTAATTAATACATACGCATGGAAACCCAGTCGAAATAATTGCCTAGAGCTTACAATATGAATTTCGCATAGTTGTAGGGGTATAGAAAGTAATGGGGCGGAGGGCCTGGTTGACTGTCTTACAATGTGGAGCTAATGCAGGTACTTTTGTGAAGATAGGCTAAGGAAGCAGGGATTGTCGGTGAAAGCGTTTTCGAGGAAAGGGTTTTCGAGGAAGAGACGGCGGTGTAGACTGACTCCGAGTCCATAAAGTGGGAGATGTAAGTTTACTTTGGGATCCACTCCGTCTCTCCGCTCCAGTCGAGCCTTTTCTTCCATTCACTCCGCCGTCTTCTTATCAAATCTGCCGAGACTACTTGTTGTACTCCTCTCCACGACGCACTTTGATTCCAATTCCTCATTGTCATTCACATAATCGGAGGTCGACCCAGGGCCTACTTACTGCTAGCCCACTTCTCCTCATTTCCCTACTTTCCCTTCTCCGCAATTACCCGGGGAATCTGCGTATACGAGAGGAAATTGGAATGAAATGCCTACCTGCTGTAATAGCCACGTCTTTGACAATAGCACCAAAGCTATTCCAAGCTCGGCAGCGATACACGGAGCTATGGAGATCCGGTTGGAAGGAAGTGCCCTGGAATGGGAAGAATGTGAGGGAATTATCTTGTCCAATTGAGCGTAGGCCTGGGACGTCCAGGCAAGCCCTCTCACCGCACTTCCACTCCACCACTGCATGGACACAAAGAGGATTCTGAATTAGAGATATTCAAATACAGAGGAGAAATAGAGGCCGGGGGCGGTGGGTTACCTGGGGCAGGTTCTCCACTCGCGCTGCAGTTTACTTTCAACCCCACCTCATTGCTGAATTCGATTCGGGAAGGTGGTTCGTGGGTGAAGCGCACGGCCGTGCCCTCAAAGCATTCCAGCTCTGGAATTAAATAGAATAAAGTGGGATTAGAGCGATTTGAGGGGCACCTGAGGAGCCCTCACTCCTGAAGAGAAAGCTTGACAGGAGAAAGCCCGCGTCGGTTCCGCGCTCTCAGCTTCTGTGGCTGGCTGTGTGGCTGAGTAGGTTAATGGAGAGGACTGAGCGGAGACTGCTGAGACCCATAACTCATGCCGTGCAGGGCATATATAAGGATAGGCGTTACTCGGCTCGTTAGGAGCTCGTGATAAGATTCCCACTTAATTTTTGGTTAACAAAGAGAAACAAGGGCTTGTCAATTTCAGCTCTCCATTTATCTCCGGACCTTGGACGTGGCTGGGTTGGACGTGGTTGGAAGTCTCGGCCGACTCCCTCCTGGACAAGTTACGGTCTCTCTATGGTCAAATCGATGAGAAAGAGCCCGTCCTTCCGCTCAACCACGTCAAGTCCTCACTCGGACCACGTCCCTCAATCTCGGCCCAGCTCCAGAACTTCAGCCACTCCCCTACTACTGGCACTGGAATTAAGTATGTATGGAATTTCATTTCCTGTTTCCCACTCGGGCTCTAACCCCGTTGTGAAGGAGTGTTTTGATTCCTCATCTGGGAGAAAAGTTTTTGATAAGATCCGAGAGCTGAAACAATGAGGCTGAGTACATTTGTTGGAGTTGAATTACACGGTGGTCTCGGGAGGGAAGACCTCCTCACACGAGAAATTTTGAGCTGTGGTTTCTTTATACTTTTATCTCGACCAGAGCTCTTCATTCGCTCGCCACTACTCCCCAGCAGCAAGATTGGACTACTGCCGCACTCTCTCCCTCCAACAACCCAGCCACCAACCTATCTAATCTCGACTATGCTCTCCCAGCTTCCGCGGATTTCTTTCTCTCGGCTGTCAATCCCATGGACCCATCGGCACTCCGCTTTCTTTCTCTCTTTCCATCCACGTCCGCGGATTAGGAAATTAGAAACTGTGCGGATTAAGACGTTCTAATTCCTCCTGCCTACCCTCTCCCCCGCCCTCAGCATGAGTGAGTCCAGGTCCGTGCAGATTGCGTCACTCAATACCACCAATTCATTCAGCCCAGCTCCAGCTCTCAACCACTTCAATTAATTCTGGCGGAACTGAAGGACCTGCCTTGTTCTGAGCTTGCATTAATTTAATTTACAAGTAATGATTCTGTGCGGGATTCCTCCACACACCCAACCCAACCTCATCTCATCCCAGTCCACCAAACACCAAAGGGCCCAGAGAGCTGTTGAGATTTCACTCAAGTGGATCCAGATCAGTAGTAGCGAGACTCGGAGAAGACCCAGTTCCTCCGTGTCCCAAACTCCACCGGTTCATCCAGGACTATCTCTCTCCATTCTAACGAGCTCTCTGCGTCCTTTGACAAATATTAATGTAAGGCCCAGTTCATATTTATCCATGAGACGTACGTGGGGGGAAGAAGGAGGGTCGGAGGTAGGAGCGTACGGTCTCTCTCTCCCAGTCAGCACAAATCCTGACTGGGAGAGAGATTGGGGTCTCTTGTCAGAGAAAATAAGAACAAAGTAGAGAAGTAATATTAGGGCGTGAGATGGGTTGTCATGTCAGGGATTTACTTAGCCCAGCTACCCCCACTCCCCAACCTCCTTCTGTCTGCCAGACGTGTCGATCAAAGATTCTCAAATCTTTATAAAATCTCTCCACTAACCAGCACCAGGGCGGAGTGGCTGGATGAATAAGTAAAATCTATCAGTTTTGGACGGAGCTCTCTGAATGGAAAGGCGTCTGCTACATCGTCTGGAGCACCTGAAATGGATGTCAAGATTTACTCCACTGCTCTCCCTTCAATTCTCTTGCCTTCTGAGTCAGGGAAAGTCGGGTCTAATATGCTGTTTTTAGTTTGGAAGTAGGGAATGTGGGGCGGAATACAAAGTCATGTATAAATCGTCACTCCCATGTCCCGCCCCATACAAATAAAAACAAGACGAACATATTTCTCGTCTTATTTATACAGGAAGCCAGGAAGGAGGAATAGGACTCTTCCCTTCTTGTATGCAGAACCAAGAAGTTCAAACCCAGTAATTTAATTTCACTGTTCCCAGACAAACTAGGGCTCTTCACGAGTTGTGCATATAGCATAAAATTGAGTTTGAGAGTAAATAGCGTAACCATTTCTCGGGTTCTTATACTTAGATTTTGCATTAGGATAAATGATAGTGGCATGGTTTACCACGGCCATAGCGATTCCTCTAACTCACTTCTACTACGTCTACAGCCTCAGCTTCCCAGCCCTGTATGTACTCTGCTCTGTTCAGACCGCCGAGTCTTAGAAGCAATAGCGAGTGAAAGTTAGGCTTAAACATAATCTTGTTTTGAGCTTTCTCAAAGAGAAAGTTTAACTTCTAGTGTATGCCACCAATCTCTCACTCCCTCCCTCATGCTCCTGTTCCGAACTAAACAATGCTTGTACTTAACCGTGTTTATGCCTTTGTTGTCTTACAACTTCTCGGAAACTTCCATTCCCTACCAACTTATGTTTTTATTCAAGACTCTACAGCACCAACATCAAGGCATGAAGGCGTACATGGAAAGAAATGAATAGAACAATACTGGCTTACCTTTGAGAAGCGTCAAATAGAAAACTCCGGCGTAGAGAAAGATGTTGATTCTGTGGGCAGAGGAGCGGCGAAAAGCCATTGTTGGACCTGATTGTTGAATGATGCGGCGGTCGGTTGCTCGAGTGTTGGGAGCGGCGGGGAAGAAGAGCGGAGTGCCGGGAGGAAGTACGGCTGTGAACTGAAGGCTGGCTGAAGAGCGTTGGTGGAGAAGAGCCGCGGTTCTGGAGAGCGAGCTGGAGCTTGGCTGCTGCGTGGCAGGGCGACTCAATCAGTGGGTGAGTTGGGTAATGCGGAGAGAAGGGACTGAGCCACAAATGATCATTAAACCAGGAGTCTCATTATAATCGTCCGAGATGTAGCTTTCACTCAGGCCGGGTTTGAGCTCCTATCCGCCAACAATCTCATTATCCTTTGTCACCGCCACCCCAGGCACCCACCCTTCCTCCCTGCCCACCCACTCCGCCTCCCACCACCTCTCATCTCCCAAACAAACTGTCACCTCCGTTATTTATTAGCATATTACCCGAGCCTCGAGGGCTCCCGGCCCCAACCACGGCCCCAACCAACTTCCCCCATTAGTCAGCCCGCTCTGTATTTCTTTTGTGATAAGACCCTCCTACTTTCCTATCCCATAAGAATAACCCGCTTCCTGTTTATCTTAACTTTTTCCTCTCATATTCTCCCTATCTCCTGGCCGGGATGACCAATAAAAATCCCATGGCACAAACTTTTTGGGACTGAGGCGGGTTTTGTGGGCTGGGTTCCTGGCCGAAGTGGTGGTGGGAGGGCAAGGCAGGGCGAGGGATTGATGCATGCGGAAATGAATAAGTGGTTCTGAGTCCTGGTCCGGAGCCTTTGGCTCTGATGAGGAAGACGTGAATCAATAGTTCAATATGCTCCGCCTGTCACGGGCTGGAGCAGATGTTGGGGAGATATTATGTAAGCAGGCAGGACTGACCCTTCCGTGATAAATAAAGGGAGGTTAATAATCCAGTCCGGGACTTGGGAAGGCTGAAGGAGCGGCTGGAGCTGGGCCGAGACAATGGATAAAATCATTATTTGAACCTCCTCGTAAGTCGTAAGTCCTAATACCTTCCCCTTCCTTGACTCCCACGGCTACTTTCTCCGACCAGACGCCCGTTTGCAATTGAACATCCGTTTCTCACAAGAGATTTTCTCTGTCGAACAGGGATTCCGGGAATTCAATTTGGCTTCCTTTCCACTCATTTATCATCCCTTTGATTCTCGGCTCTGCGGCATGTAATCCAACCGTCCTCTTCCTGTCCTACCTACCAACGCCACTCTTCCTCCTCCTCCCGCTCGCCTCATTTACGAAAACCCTAATGGGACCCTCTTAATTTACTCCGACCTCAAATAACTTGTACTGCATTGTCACAACTCATGTACAAGGCTCTGGAACTTGGTCGCACTGTCTTTGCTTTGAAAGAACATTCCAGGCTGATTACTTCTATGCTATGGTATAACTCCAGTCTACAAATTACTTCCAAATGTCGCTAAATATATATATATACAGTTTCGCGTACACATACAATTGCAAAATAGTCTAATAATGTGATTGTGCAAGCTTATAACAAGAATATGATCTCCTCATCAATCAAATTACCTACATAGGCTCTAAGATCATCTGCACAATCCTAAAGAAAGCATTTATGTTTGATTTTATTTATTTAAATTCGCAAGCATTAAATCTAAAAGGTACTTCTAGGGCCGAGGTGAGGTAACACAGGTTGGTGAACTCATAACGCCCTACGTCATGAGTGTGATGGAGTGGTCGATATAAGAACATCCATGCTGTCCATGTCCTGGGCTCAATTACTCTTGAAGGATATTTCCAGAAGTCAATTAGAAGCTCGGAGTTCTCTACTCTGCTATGGTAGATATAAGAATTGAGACTCCATCTAACTCAATTGCTCCTCGTTAGCTCTCCACAGTGGGAATGAGGATGATGTTGGAGACTCAGGACGTGCACGAAGGATTCTTGTAATTATCTTTATGAAGATATGATACAGGATTGGCACTCGGAGTGAGTTTGTCTAGGAACAGAAGAGGAGAAGACATTTGAAGTCAAGCCAAAGAGCACTTTTTCTAACAAATGCCTTGAAATGGGCCAAAAGGAAGAGAGTGTTTCAAGTAGGCAGTGGAGCGAGAGGCAATTCGGGTTCGGGAATGAGGAAACCGAGGAGGAAGGAACAAAAACTTTAGCTCTGTTTCACTCTCTACTTCTGATACAATGAATTCGACAACTAATTCTTTTCTTAATCCTCCTCCTACTTGATTTTTTGTTCCACTCTCTTTTGTTTGTCCCATTTACTTCCCGCAACCAATAATACCTTATCCCGAACTAATGAAAGTAAACATAAACACCTTAATTCCTAAACCGAGCTAATGACTTGAACACAGTCAGAAGATAAACGATAAACAGCCAATGACCAAAATGGTCACAACCGGAACTTGTATATTGTGCGTATGTAAAAGGCATAGCATTCAGTTAATATTTTCCATCCAGCTTCCAGAGTGTGAGAATTTTTGGATTTTGACTAATTAGGTCGTTTGGCTGTCTATATTTTGGTTCCTTTTGTCTATTGGCTGCTTAGGAGCGATACCTGAAAGCGTGAGATACGGTCATTGCATTAACCAATCCTGACTATGACGATTTCACGATAAACTTCCCTTGATACCAGGTAAAAGCATTTGTCCTTGTCACAATCAGTACGACAAATTTAGACAGAGAAACTTTACTTTATAGCCTCTAACTTTGACCAACATTCGTTTTCTGACTATCAAAGCAAATGAGAAAACGGACTACGTCCATTTTACATTTTCCATGGATTTTGGAGAGCTTTCCATTGCCATCACATTCAGGTGCGCTTTGCTTCTTTTTGAAACTCCAGGGGCTAGTACAAGCCTTGAGAATAGGACTATGTAAATCTTGTGCATGACAGTGCCAAGTTTCTCCGTTTTGTACTGAGATCAAAATGTAGGAACCCAGTGAGCAAGACTTCAACGCCAGAATATCAGAATCTGCCCAGGTAAGACCTATCTCAGCTCCTCGTGAGGAGGGAGCACTTCCTTTTCACTCTATCGCCGTCTTCCCACATATCGCTTTCTCTTTCAATCCATTCTCCTTCCAGGCGAGAGAAAGCTGTTCCAAACACCAACAAACCAGATGAGATACGTTATGGTCCATTTTGTCAAAAAAAAGTTATACGATATTTGATTGTTTCCGGATCTTGATGATCGTACTTACGGAGTAAGTGCTCAGGACATGCCAGTCGGTCGGCGCATCATGATTTATCCGAACAACTGAAAGCAGATTTACTTCTGTGATTATATTTGCCATGCCTTGAATAGATGACCCTACTGGGATAAAGCACTGTTATTCAAAAACAGTCAAAAACGCTCAAGAATAAAAAATTTATATATGACCCATTTCAAAATAAATCTAAATCGTGACAAATGCCACGCATTGCAGCTATGCAATCATCCATGAAAGGTAAAATCTTTTGGTCCCAAGCTGCTGTTACACAGGGTGTTGCTAGTGAAATGATGGGATCTTGATAAGAATATGTTTCTCTCGTAGCCACGCTGTGCTCTCAGAGGACAAATGGGTCCGGAGCCCTACATCTGCCCAAACCTGTCCTCCTTGTTTGGTGTAGAGAAAGGCACGGCTGAGCTGAGAAGATGAAGGGCAGAGAGGAGATAGGAGGTGAAGAATAGGTTGAGATGGAATGAGGTGAATGAAGTGAAATTAGCATGGATGACAGAGTAAAGTGAAATTCCTTTGGTAGGACTCGAATTCAAATTTGAGGTCCGTAGAAGCTGGTGTAGAAGGGATCAAGGGGCCTTTACCGATTACAGAATTTCTTCAACTTAAGATATGATAGCTATGCGAGTTTCCTTTCAGTCATGAATAGATTACTCCCCGACAAGAACGCCCTACGTGACTCGACTCGGGAGTGAAAAGTTTATTCCGCAACACTGCCATACTAGAGTCCCATGAATATTTTACAATTATTCAATGATGAACCTCCTCCACGACCCGTCCCCGCCTTCTTCTTCCTACCTCCGTCTAGCCCAGCCTGAAACCAGGTCATCATGTCCAAACAACCTCATATATCAGCAAGTATTTAGCCCTAGTTGAGCCTGATTTGATAAATTAATGTTGTTTGCGGAGAACCACATGGAAGGCGGGCTGTGAGTCTTGGAGGGAAAGTTTATTAATTAAAAAGGAAAACAAAGTGGGGATTATTTTCACAGATC
>JAQFYT010002125.1:0-13797 GCA_034694925.1 Ceratophysella denticulata | reverse complement strand
ACAACTAACCTAACCTTTGGAATTATAGACAAATTTTACTTATTCCAGCATTCCATTTCCTATTCCAAAAGTCTTCTTTTACATGGCATATTCTATTTTTTCATGGCATCGAAAAATGCCACCCATTTGTAACTAACTTGTAAGTATTTTTTCAGTTCATTTCAGGTATTTAATTAAGAGAAGGTGATGTTATTCAAAAACTGAAATAATTCTTAAAAATTGCATATTTAATTATTGTAAGAATAAATATTAACTAATGACTTCTATGTCACCAACACCTTCAAGTATCAAAAGGAACAAGGAATGCTATTTATTAAATAAATTCAATCAAACTTCCACACAGATACTACATTAGAATTTAGAATACAATAAAGACAAAAATTATTTAAGTCATAATAACCTAACTTAGGATTAGATTTTAGGTAACTAGATTGTCCTCGAATTTCGATACCGGGAGAAATCCTGTGTCACTCTGCCTGCTGGTCATTGTAAATTCGGGAATTTCATCCCGTCGAAATAGTCACCCTAAAACACGTAATTACTGGAAAAGCTATAAGGAGATTCGTTTCAAATTACACCTAAAACGCATAAGACTAAATGTAAACTTGCCTTGTGGTCATTTAGGCCTTCGCAAATTCATATATTCATTACCAAAAGGGCTTAATTGCTAAAACAAGTGCTCAGGCTCATAAATTCCAAATCGGCTGAATTGCCGAAAAGGCTTGATTGCAAAAATTGGGTCATAATTGCCTAAAAGGCTTTAATTGTCAAACTAACTGAATTTTCAAACTGATTTATGTGCTAAAATTTTTAATTGCCAAAAGGGCGTAATTGCCATAAAGGCCTACATGAAACTAAAAAGATAAAGTTGGTAAACCTAACTTTGTATAGTTAGATTTGTTTCGTATTTGTGCCATATTTTTGCCGGGTTTGGATGTACGAGAGGCATAAATTTTAATGAGGACGAGACAATTCTTTTGTAAGACGACGTCTTCCAGCTGGGGGTTGATCCGATGACCCAGCTCCGTTCTTGGACGTAAGCAAATCTTTAATGTGTTGAACAATCAGAGAAATAGCCACTGTGTACATCAAAAAGAAGAAAGACAAGAGATCAGAAAATACATAGGTAGTAGTACAATTATTCTAAAAAGTCTTTTAGTTTCTTAAGGCTGTTTTGCCAAGTCAAATACACGTATTGCAAGAAATTAGATTACAGATTACATCAACACAATTACTCAGTTATTCAGTCTCAAATGATACAAATAGGAATGATTGCATGCAGGAAATAAAAAAATAAAAAACATGACACATAAAGCAAAAGAATCAAAATTAAGGCGATTTTGGTTTTTTTTTCTTCAGAATTCTCGTGTATTTCCACAGTGGTTTGTTTTTTAGTGTGAAGCCGTGCTAGTGCTACTTCTAGAACTGGTTCTGGAAGAATTGGTTCGCGAGAATGGATATCCATTCCGCGGGTTATTATGCCATATGAGGCGCTGAAGAATTGCGTCCGCAACCACATTTACACCTATCCATTCCTCAGTCTTTTCATCAGTCTCTTCGTCTAAAGCACGCACAAAAAAACAAACAAAACAAAACAAAACAAACGTACATTCAAGGGTGTAGGTCATAGGCTCTGAGGTCCAGGTCAAGGGGTCAGGAGGAATAAATAGACTGGGACAAAATTATAAATAATTACAAATTACAACGAAGCGTTTGGTGGATAGATGCCTATTGTCGCCTCCAGTGTGTTTCTACGCGCTCAAATGGATTTGCACTGGGACAAATGCATCTGCACGGGGACATATACATTTGTGCTGGAACATATGCATTTTTGCTGGAACATGTGCTTTTGTGCTGTATACATGCACGGGCACTGGAACACATGCATTTAAAGACTCGACTTGAACCATTTCACCTTTTGAAAATAATATAAGTGTTTTATTGATTTTCTCATGCTTTGTTGACTGGCGTACATGTATATAATTTGCCTATATCACAAGGGTGATCCTAGAAATCATGTCATAATGAGATTTAAAATTCTGTATCTCCGGATTGGCAATACCTCAAATATCAAAGGTTGAAAATTTGACCGTTTTTTAACAAAGCGATTTCGGGTAGAACCCCAAATCAGACAAGAATTTTATAATTCGTTCAATGTTTTTTCAAAAATATTTAAACTAAGATTTCATAACAAGCTCCATACTTACTGGTTAAAAACAGAGCGGTTAGATTTCTGCCTGAAATTTTGAGGTAACAAACTGTTGAATTTTAAATCATTAAAGCATTATTAGCCGGAAAATGCGACACCGGAGGCAACAATGCGGCCCATCAGCGTTATTTCAACCAAATAAGCATCCAACACCTAATTACGAGACTGACATTACATTACATTTCAATTATACATTAAATAACTGACCTGTATTGTCAGCACCGCGCGGAATAATGACATCCGCAAACTTCTTTGTCTGCAAACCGAAATCAGAGTAATTAGCCTCGAGATGCAATGTGTATAACGAAATCTGCCAATATTTTCTAAGGTTAACTTAAAGGTAATGGTTACATTAAGCTTCTTACCGGAAGACAAAATTCTTCGAAGGCCGGTTTAACATAATTCATGTATTGGGTCAGAACCGTTTCCAAATCTCGGCCACGCTGCTCCACATCTCGAGTAACTGTGAAATACATATAGAATTTAAATCCATAATAATTTGCCAATTATAAAAAAATGCATATGACATCCACCTCGGCGAGCAAGACGAGTATCTGGATCCGTGTCCACGAACAATTTCATGTGGAAGAGGTCACAGACCACTGGGAAATAAAATGCCAAAATTCCTTCGAACAAAACCACGTCCGCGGGGTATATCGTAATGTATTCATTCTCGTTCCGAGCATTCCGAACGTAGTCATACGTCGGAACTTGAGTCAAACGTCCAGCATGTACGTCCTGGAGCGTTCTCAAGAGCAAATCTTGATCCAGCACATCTGCACGTAATTAAATCCATGCATGCGGTATCATATTCGTAATCATGGTCATCAAAAATTACATTTAAGGCAAAATGGCAGAATTCGCACAGAATTTACACGAATGAACGACTTATATGTATATACCCTAAAAAGCGACAAACAAGCTCTGAATTTTGCTTACTCGGATGATCAAAATTATAGAGTCCTTTGGAGGCCTTGACTGCATCCGCCTCGGACAATTCCTTGTAGAAAGAGTCTTGGGAAATACAAACCACTTTCCGCTGACTCACAGATACTTCCGACTGTCCCAACTGTTCCATAATCTTCTGGCATACTGATGACTAAATACATTTCAATGAAACATAAATCAGCGAAATGTAAATAATACATTTTCTAAGCATAAATATTCATAGTATAAATAACGTGAAGTTTTCGAGGTCGTCAATAAATACTGTACACATCTAATTTCGATCTTACGGGGAGATAGAGAAAACTTTTTTTAATGCAGTGAAAATATAAGAGTATTTTAAATAGATTCCTTAACTGGCCTACATTTACGTAACCTGTCGATTTTGATAATTGGCTTGAAAAAGTCAGAGACAGCACGCTTCAAAGTTGCATCATCACATCATACATATAATGCCAAGTAATTGAAAACAACTTCATAACTTGTACACAGGTTAAACAAAGGGTGAAAGTTTACTTGGAAAAAGTCAGTCGCGGAAAAACGGTAATAAAACGAGATCTGCTGACGAAGATTATGCAAAAATTGCGAATATATGTAGATTTGAGGAATATTCGGTATGATCAATATATTGTACCTTGCCAGAAGCAGTTCCACCAGCCACGCCGATCAAGAAAGGTGTATGAGCTTCCTGTCCACTGCTTTCCATCTTAGGTAAGTTTACTATAGATTGCAATTGTCAGAGGTTGGATGTACTGTGGCAGAAGTTGACAGGGTGATGTCCGGATTCGAAGTGGGACTTGGGATGGGCAAGGCGAGGCGTCTTAAAAGACGCCTATGTCCGCGAAACGACGACGCTGACGCTACCTTATTGTCCACGTCCACAGCTCAAGTTCCTGATTCGTTGCCACCTTCCAGCCACCCGTCACCCGACCCCTCCGGACGAACCTTAATTGGGACAGGGGTTATATTGTCTATTAAACAATAATAATAAGCTTCATAGCGTGGCATGGCATGATGCGTTTCCTCGGTCATTTCGCTTAAGATTTCTGCATTTGGACTAGTTCGACTAATTATAGGTATAGGTATAAGAATGCGTTACGTTGCACCTGACTGCTGGCTGCTCGGATAATATGAAAATTTGTGATTTTATTGTAATTTCGGTGACCGAGCCGACGAATTTAAATTAACTGAATTTTGTAAGCTTAATCTTAGTGGCATATGCCATGGACAAGTATTGTTATTCGGTCGTATTGCATTATGGCCATTGTCCTACCTTGGTCCTACACCTCCTGTTCCACTAGATTAATACCTTAAAAATGTCTACATGATGACTGATTGCCCAGATGCCTCGTTAACAAGGGCGCTATATCGCTGAAGCCATGATCACATGTATGTTTTTTTGTCAACTATTTATTTTAGCTTCCACATAATAACGTACTTGTGTTTATATTATAATGTATCTGTTTCGTTTCGTCCATGGAGCATTAATAAATAATTTAATGAAAAATCGTATGGCGTACCGCGTCAGGACGATCTAGTTTGAGAAATGTACAATTAAATAAATACGAAATTGGCCTAAAATGATCCAAGTCAAAATGATCAAAGGGAAACGTTTGTTTGCTGTTATCTCCAAATATGACTATTGGCTAAACATTATAAATTAGAATTCCTAGTCGATCTGAACGAATTAATGAATTAGTAACCGTCTATTGTATTATGTAAATACTTAGAATTAAGCTGGCTATTTATTATTTTGCAGGTGCTTTGACGGTATGCTTTCTACCTAATTCTCGGCTAGCTGTAAGCTTCAGGTTATACATACCTACATAGGCATGCACAATATGACCCGGGTCAGTAATATTATAACTTATATAACTGAGCCAAAACATTACAGATTGCATCAATAAAATGTTAACTGTATCAAATTGCTCAGGGATACCTGACGTACCTGGTTTAAGCTTCTGTCCTGCGTAAATCAGGGACTGGTAGGGCAGTAGTGGGGTGATAGTGATGGTGACACTGAGACCCGACAGAGAGTAAAAAAATATGTCTTTAGTTTAATTTATGACTAGGAATATGACATGTTTCAGGGTTGAAGAATTAAATAAATTTCACGAGAATCGATTAAAAATTTGCTTCGCTCTGCATTTTTAGTATTTTAGAGCTCTCATAGTCATTTTCTTTCCCACGCTCCAGCTTTCACGTGGAGAAGTGAAACTCAGGTTATATTCAACCAGTTAATGTAGGCTCAAAGCTTCCGTGCCGAACAGAAAAGAATAGGATTTTGCTTGTAATTTCCAGAAATTCAATGTTTCATAGTTTCATAGACTTTCTCCAATGGTTAATTCAGATCATTCTTCTTGCTAAATGTCAAAATTCACGAAATACTGAGGTTTATGCTGTCAAGTTCATTTTGATTGTGACCCTTGACCGACATGCATCACAAAATGACCGAATATTTGTCTGAAGAAGTCTTTACAGGGTATAAGGCATCTTGTCATTATGAATGAAGTCGGATTTTGGACGTTGTCGCTGCGAGCAGGGTACATAGAGTGTACAGTTAGACTATAACAATGGTTCCAGTATTTTTATTTATACTTAATGCAATACCTATTTAACCTACCTGGCTAATCAAACTACATATTTAAAATGCAGCCAAGTAACCAGTTAGGTACTCATAACACCTGAAAAAGCAATTAAAACAAGAAATGCCATTGTTTCGGTGTAATTCTTCGGATTCTGAATACGAACAAGTCTATTCACACAATAGCCATGTATTGTAAACATTCTCGGATTGTTTCATCGTATTATGACAGGAAATTGAACCGATAAAAATGAATTCCACATTCCTCAGATCCATATTGTTCGTAGACAATCATATTGTATTCCTGCGAACCTTGCGTGATAAATGGACCTACATCTCAGTGAGCTAATTTTAATATTTTTTTAAAATTTTAGCTGATTGTAGTCTAGCGAGCCTTATTCCCACGCATATTAATGCCTATAATTAATTTTAATCTCACTATTGCTATTGACGTTGACGTGTGAAAGGCATATGGATATCCTATTTTTTATATTCAAATGAGCAGGAAATGCTTGGGACAGGGCCCAAGGCGCCTGGCGTCTTGAATATTTCACATAATCATTATCGAGATTAATTTTTGTAAATTCAGCAGTTATAGCAATTCATTCAGCTTCTGAAGGCCGACAACGCGAGGAGAATGAAATTCTTCGAAGAGTCTGGAAGTATAATATTTAGGTATGAATCCTGACTTTACGGGTCTAAGTTGGAGTACATTGGTACATTATGATTTATGATATGATACGTACAATTACCACATATATATAGCATTGAACATTGGGTACCAAAGGCGTGTTACCGTATTGCATACTTAGGTTCTGATAAAGAACCTTAAATCAGATGGGTCACGTACTAAATACCTGTATTGAATATTTAAATCTAGCATTGATTTTGTCCAATATAAATAATTTAATTCAGTGTCGTATTTGTGTATCAACATAAACGAAATTACCGTACCTATATTAGATGCAAAATACGTCTATTAAATTCGCTCATGGAAATGTCATATGTTACCGTTACCGCTTACCGTTATCCTAATAATCCTATACATGTACTTATATTCTATAGATTAGGATTTTCTGGTCTTGCTGATCATTGAATACAGTTTCATGCAATTTAATCAAGCGTGGTTACAATGAGTGGCTACAATAGGCGGTTACAATGAGTGGTTAAAACGGGTGGTTACAAATAGGCGGTTACAACGGGTGGTTACAATGAGTGGCTACAATATAGGCGGTTACAATGAGTGGTTACAACGGGTGGTTACAAATACGCGGTTACAACGGGTGGTTACAATGAGTGGCTACAATAGGCGGTTACAATGAGTGGCAACAATAGGGGGTAACAATGAGTGGTTACAACGGGTGGTCACAATAGGCGGTTACAACGAGTGATTACAATGAGTGGCTACAATATGCGGTTACAATGAGTCGCTGTATTTGTGTGGTTACAATACGCAGTTGCAATAGGCGGTTACAATGAGTAGTTGCAATGGATAGTTACAACAGGCGGTTACAATGGATGATTACAACAGGTGGTTACAATAGTGCTTACAATAGGCGGTTACAATGAGTGGTTACAATCGGTGGCTGAATGAAGAAGGCCAGAGTATTGCATGGTAGGCTGTAAGCTGCGGCTGCATTGCAGGCAGACAAATTCATTTAGCATTAGCGGGAGAGTAAATCTCGAACCGCCAATACATCCTTTATTTTGTATTTATTCTTCGCTCTCGTGCGTCTGTCTTGTCAATTAACAATTAAAAGAGCTTAACTGATCATTTATCGTTCTCACGTTGTGAGTAGTGAAGTGAGTCACTGGCCAAGTACCTCGATGCGTCACTCTCATCCTCGGCCACACTGCTGACTGTCCTACTTCACTCCACGCTCCACGTCATTGCACTTGGAAGTAAAAACCATAAAAACGAGGCCATTATGTCAGAGTCAGAACTGGAAATTAAGAAATGGCTCGCCCAGTGGCCCGGAAATGAACATCATCTTCCTGAACTCTTGTAAGATGTTATGAACAAAAATCAGACCATAGTTTCATAATGTCAAATGTATGAATGTATGTTATGCACCGTTGCAGATTGATGCGTCGGGGTATTCTCGCTGGATTTGTCGACGGGTTTTTGACTAAGAATGCAAGGGCAGACTCCTATCTTGAAGTGGCTCGGGCTAACTTGGAATTGGAGGCACAATCACAAGAAACACCGGATTCGAAGGATAGTGACGATGAGGTAAGTCATTTGGCATTGGAGACTTTGGGGTCGTATTTCCATCGAAATCGATTAACCATATATCGAATGTAAAACGGAAGTATTTAGGTGAATCATTTTGTTTCTAATGCAGGAAGAAAGTGATTTCGATGGTCAGGCTGAATTAGAATTGGAACTTCGGAAATTGGAAGAAACCGAGAAAAAGCTGCTAGCAAGCGTTTCCGAGAAAATCCATTCGCATCAACTAGAAGGTGGAGAAAATACACCAAACTTCCACTGAACGTTATACGATAGAAAACTAACCGATTTGGTTTTCTGTTCTAGATTTTGCAGAAACCGAGCTAGATGCTTTGAAAACCGCCTTTCTAGAAAAAACAAAACAATCACATTCACTAGAGATGTGTCTTTCTGCGGCTGGTAGTTTTCGAAAGCGAATGGATTCCTTACCAAGCTCTATGCCCAACCAGGGACCAAGTCAAAAAGAATACAGTGAGATGATGAACTCAAATAAGAATACCTTTAAACAAACCATCATTGAAGCTGTAGACCAAGACAATAGTTTAGTAAATACATCATTCCTAACCAGACGAGACCAGTTGTGTTCAAACCTTAGAACCTGCATGCAGGTTGATGCAGAAAAATTCCGTCAATGGTGGCTCCAGGATCTAGCTAGAGATATTGTTACTGTGAATTCAACGCCTACTGAGGCCAGTGCTGCGGATGACACAGCTTCCTACGTTTCGAATATGAATCAATTATTCTCCAGTCAGATCAAACACTGGACTGATGTTCATGTCAGAATTGGACTGGAAAATTTGGAGCTGGAACGGGAAGTCCAGCCAAAGGAGTTGGAGGAACTCGCATCTCTTTCGAACGTAAGTAGAATGTACAGGGTGACATTTTTCGATGCCATGAAAAAATAGAATACCTATGCCTAAAAAAGAGGACTTATGCAATAGGAAATGGAATGCTGCAATAAGTAAAATTGGTCCATAATTCCAAAGGTTAGGTTAGTTATTGGTCATTTGGGTATTTCAAAAATCTAACCTAATCTGTAGAACGGATCAATCTCGTCCGCTAACGTTTTCACCTAACCTAACCTGACTAAAATCAAATTTACTGCCATGCAGACTTATTGCAAAAGTCTTCTTTTTCACGGCAGATTCTATTTTCTCATGGCACATCGGGCAGCTGAAATTCATAGGAAATTACTTATGGCTATAATATTGCTATTCTATTCAAGTTAAACCTGATACAACTTGGTATGGATATTGAAGTTTTATGTCACCTATCCATATTCCATTCTCTATTGTGCATGTAGAGCGGAGGAAATTTGCGTATCAATTAGTTTTTAGTACGTACGTTACGTTCAACTTACAATGCACAATAGACTTTCAAATTTTTCTAATTCGACCTGGACTTTTACATTTCAGTTAAATGACAATAATTTTTTACAGCACTATGTGCTATCGAATTTTAGACTAGTGTGTATACCAAAGCCGTGTCGCGGAGATACGGATACGATTTACACCTTTCTTCTCTAACTACGATTTCTGTAATTTGTGCCCACATAAGCACGAAATGCTTCCGTCTAGTGTCAAAGGTATGCACAAGCGTTTGTCATAATTTCATCGTAATTTTGGAAATTTAAAATTAGTGAATCAAATTTACAATTTTATCGAAATTTGTAGTTGACAGACAGTACCCCTCTGGTTGAAAACCATATACTATTTTTGTTCATCCATACCCAGGAATTCATTAGATTAGGCATAGGCTATAGCTATATAGACATATTATGCCTAAAAATAGATCACATATCACAGTCCGCTACAGTTCCCAACATAGGTATCATCTCCGTGTAGACAGCAGTATTTATTCAAGCATCTTGCGGTACAAAAGTGCCTTACAAGATTGCGGCTAACCAAACATAACGGTATCAATCTCGAAACTCAGGAACATATCAGTGTTAAAATACATCAAAATTATCGAATCTCATTACACTGCTGAGTGATTAAAACGAGTCACAGACCCAGATAGCCACAATCACAATGTGGTCAACGAAGCGAGAAATCAAACATTACTAGTTACTACTTCAGTATACAATTATACCGTGAATACAGACAGATGAATTCCGATTCAGGCGTAGAACTGACCTCTAGACGGATTTTGTTTCGGGAACCTGACAGTACTTTCGGTCGTGGTAAAGTCGATTTTTTAATAATTAACTAAAATATTCATTTAAATATCTACGACGTGAAAATTAACATTAAAACTTTACCTATGCACGCGGCGTACCTCAGAGAAATTTACACAGTTTTGAAATTTTTGGTATACGCCCACAAATACAAACGGTAACCTAACCCTAACATTGGAAAAATATACCAGCAAATACAAAATACTAACATGCATCAATAGGATTCTAATTTTTTATGTCTAACGTACAAGGTTATGTATTATGTCATTCCAGTAACCTTTAACTACAGACCTAAGGTTAAACTAACATACATATTAAATATCTCTGGTATTTGTACTTTGTATAATGTGTGTCTACATCTAATGTTAATGTGTATACCAGCTGCTATTCTGAGTCTGAACTCATTTGACAGTGTCATCAGCATTCCGTTATCACTCACGATTCAGCTAATGCTTGTGGTCGTTTCGTGACGATGAACATGCAAATTAGGAAGTAGTTACTTACAGACAGATGCCTACTGTACATCCGTACTTTCGTGATTAGGTTATAGGGCGTTTTTAGTAAGATCTTTCGAGTTCAACCTACCATTTTGTGCTACACGGGGATTTAGTAGCCATTTCTGTACAGGCGGAAATTTCCTTTTAAAAACTTGCAAGTGGAGTATACGGATTTTTTTTTCACTTTTTTGGAAATCGTAATACCTTTGACCGCGTACGTGTAACTTGACCAAATCGCCATGGTGTATTCCAATGGTAATAAAAATAATAGTGATACTATATGTATAATAGGTATGAATTTTAATTAATATTTACGATTACGAGGCAGGGTGACAGATTTTCGAACAAATATAGATTTATGTTGACAATAGTATAAGCCGGACAGAAATAAATAATTGATTGTATAGAACTCTATAAATTAATTTTAATTTTGACAGCTATTGTTTGACCACACGTTTAGAAGTTTTCGTCATATTTCGCAGTCATTGTCATCCGTATACCAAAAACGAATTTTATTTGACTGCTAACTCCAGGTCAAGACATAAAAGAAGACCAGACTGAGGGTCCGGTCAAACCGAATCAATCCGAAACTCATTCCGTGACCGTTAGTCGTGGAAAATCTGCAATGGGGTCAGATGAGGATCCGAGGGAGTATGACCGTCTCCGGGTCATTTTCAAGCGTACACTCGTCTTTGGAAATGTCATTGGAGCCTCTCTGCTCTTCATTATCTTCATATGGGGCCTCATGTACAGCGAGGGCTATGGCTGGTCAACGCCGACTAAGGCCATTAATTTGCACATTCTGATCATGGTCCTGTTCTTGATCTACGTCCAGGGACATGGTAAGTCAAGCTGACCTTTGAAATTTCCTCTGGAAATTCAGATAGAATTTTTAATTCTGCGTCGAATATCTGTACTGCATTGTTTACTCGCTTGAGACTCATTAAACTTCGAAGTACTGTGAAAGCAAGGCGGGTTAGCATTTATGCCTTCACAAAGTTTTGATTTCTTCACCTAATAAGAAATCCTATAGAAAGTTAACCGTTTCCTGAACTTTTAAATACCCGAATATCCAAGGCAGTGTTTGGTCTACTTTTAAACCTATTAAGACCCTTCCATTCTGAGTACACCAACAGCATCAAATCTTGACTCGACAAGACAGTTGTGCGTTAATTGTATTCGAGTCTCGTGGAGTTCCTTAAATAGGACTACGGACATACAATATACAGATAGCATGGATACCATATTGCGTAATTTCGGGTCAATTCGCCGTTGAAAGTTCGACTTGATAGTCGCACCGTTATCATAGTGTGTGGTCTCTGCAGCCTAATTGACCACTGTCCAAATGCGATGGGCCATCAATGCATAGGTATTGCAGCGTTTGGTCTACGGAGCTACGACTGCAGACCACAAGCTGCTGGAGAGCGACGAAAGGACGGAGAATTAGAATTTAAAATAGCTTTCCTGTCGGATAATTGGATTTACATTGAAAGTACATCAGGGAACGGAGTGGGGGGAGCTTTGGGTGCTTTTCCGGCTGCCCAAAAAGTTCTTAACCCGCTTTTCAACTTTCATCACGGCCTGTCACTTCCCATGTCACTTTTAGAAACTCATCCTTCTTACAATTTGCATCTCCCTATCCTATCCTATCACTTGTCTAATGCACTCTCTTCCCCTCGCTTTCTTCCTTTTCTTCCGGCAAACCAGCGTCTGTCTATATACCAAATCTATATCTCTGCATCTGACTTCACTTGACTTCTGGAGTATGTGTCTCGGTTTCCTATGAAATAGCCTGTGATCTCGGGATCGAATACTGGTTTCCAGTTTCCAACCAGACCAACGCACTGCTAAGTGTTTGTTTGGTTAGAAAAAAGTATGCGACCCCGAGATCGCATATTCAGGATTCCTAATGTAATGTATAGCTTCCTTTTATCCAATCTTTCAATTTGCCAAAGGAAGAAAAATGAGAGTTTTTTTTTTGTATTTTGTATTGGAGATAGATGGGTTAACGATATACATAGCTCTTTGGGTTTTTTGCAGAACATTGTGCAGAGCAGAATACTGAATAATGTGGTTGGTGAAAGTATACGGAAATGAGAATCAAAAGCTTTTAACGTTTGTTTTTATCGATTAGGACTTCGCGAAAGGGTTTAACGGAGCGTTTGGGGATCTCATGGGAGGGATCAGCTTATTTGTAGACTTACTTTTGCTCGACATGGTTGAGCTGTGGGCAAGTATTTTTTACGTTCATAAAAATAACAAAATTTTCAACAAGAATATCATTGCAAAAACGTTATCGACAAATCTGTTAAATAGTTAGGTTAAGGTTTAACCTGCTTTGATTAAGGCGGAATTAAAATCTTCAATCAAATGCGGGTTTATTTTCTCACACTAAGCATTTTCAAAAGTTTCACATGTATGACAACTTAAAAGAGCCTGCATATTTAATTGGATTTGAAAATAAGATGATCGATCATGGAATTTGAGGAAATTAAGAAAATCGTAATTTTCAGTCACAGTTAGTTTGCATTTATAAATCTCTTAAAGAATACTGCATTTAGTACACATTGTTGCTAGCTGCCACGGCCATTGTTCAAGCAGCCCCTGACGGTGGGGGATCCACCATATGCGAATGCGTATCATCTGTCTATGTATTTGAAGATAAGTTTTTATGTGCATATATGTGATTTACATGTCAATGTTCAACATGAATGTGGTGTTTCGGAAGCGTTGCAACTGCCAATTATTTAATACCGTTCATAAAATTTAGTAAATGATTTACTTAATACGTATTTATGTCTCTGAAACAGATTAGTACTTCTTCACTATTTTTAATCCCGATTTTTTTCAACTTAATGTTTAATTTATCTCATACACGAGCTCATGGGCAGAGCGAGCAGGCTCGCCTGAGGGGAACTCTGCCCATTAGTCGTGTATGAATTTATCTAAGTACATATTAAGTAGATGGTGTATCAACTTTGTAAACAGTATGAAATCATTGGGAGTTGCAGCAACAGTTCAGCAATATCACACGCATACTAGTGACACGTACTAAATCTCTCATCTATTAAGGGTAGGCTTTCAGTCGCTACTGCTCGGTTATTTCTAAACGGATCTGGACGAATGAGGACATTATGGAAATCGGAAGAGTTGTTC
>JAQFYT010002124.1:0-13798 GCA_034694925.1 Ceratophysella denticulata | reverse complement strand
TCCACGTCTAATTTTAATACAAAGCAAAAACAAACAAATAATTGTTGAGATGGAACATTTTCGCTCTGAGTTGACGATATGTAGCAACAGCCATGATGGGCTGGAATATATTTTTTCAGTTCGTTTCTTTGCCTGCTCCATATTCTGTCTTCTTCTCTCATTCCTCTGAAATAGCTCGTACATTATAGAAACCCCGAAACGAAACCTCAAGAAAGAAAACGTGAACATGGTACGAAGTCATTAGATGTGGTACTATATCATGATAATAGATATAAATATGTTGTGTACTGTGCACATGCGCGCTAGTTTATCATCAAAATTCAACGCTTACGTAATGTAATGGAACGAGCAAGTCAACTACAGAATTCATCCATTCAGAAACCATAGAAATGGTGTATTATGTATTATGTATATTAGGAATTGCTGGTCCAGTGAGCTGCAATTTACTTTTTACACAAAAACAAGCACAGAAAGGTCTTCCTTCCACCTAAACCTTGGGCTGCTCAAATCAACGATGACGATCGATGCCGATGCCGACAGATGAGCAGTGAAGTGAGCATGAACCATTGAATTTGATTCTGATTGGCAGTGTCAACGGTACGTCAGGACAGGAAGATCAATAGCGAAATTCCATTCATGTCCTCAAACTCAAACACCGGTAGGAAGCAGAATTACTAATTATTGAGGCATATGCATATGCATCTAACTAGGTATTTACCTTGATGTCAATAATACCTTGAATGGACAATGTAGTAAGTACGGGTCGGGTCTCTCCATCAAACGAAGTGAGCACTCATTAATATTAAATACAAAAATCCCCAGCTGTGAAATACTTTTGTAAAAACACATCTGCGGATTCCATCTAAAGATCTCTGTCGAACGATCCAATCCACTCAAAAGAACATAGAACATCCGTCATCCGTCTCGGCTTAATTTCTTAAAGCTTAAAGCCAGTTAAAACCATCATGGTTCATGGAACGTGTAATCCAAAATCCAAATCCACACTCATGTCTCATGTCAGTAAATCCAAAGTCCGATGGAAGCTCCACATTCAACATCACTTAAATACTTAAACTATATGAACTATAAAACTATGTATAAAAGGTCCTTACCTCTGAAACAGGTCACGGATCTGGTCCTCTCGAACATGTTCGGGTAGATTTCCAATCCACAGATGCCTGGTTTCTCTCACCATTATCTAACTGACGGCGGTTCTCATGTGGGACGGTGGTTGGGGGGGAGGAGGACAGGGGGAGATCCTCAGTAATTCCACACGAAATCCAAACTGGCCCTTCTCCCTCTCATCCAGTACAGTCAAGAAAAAACCTTCAAAACACCGTCTCCAATATCCACAAATTCCAAATATTTAATCCAAATAATTAACTTTCACTGTATACTTCTGAATAAGACAAACCGTTGACCGTTCCGTCATCATCTGTCTGTGTAAAACTTGAGAGAGAATTAAGTCTCCACCTGAAAACACAATTTAGTCGTCCCTAGCTCCCTCATGACCCAAACTACTGGACTCATGACCAGGTTCGAACAATTATAGTGGTAGTCGACGTCGACATGACTGTCGTGTCACGAAAAAAAAATTTGACAAAAATTCCAAATTCCAATAAAACCGGAAATAAACCCCACTTCTGTGACTGCTCTTGTTTCAAATCCAATAATATATCCCAGAAGAGCTCAGGAAGTTCCCGCCTTGTCACGATCACTTTTATTGGGAGATGAATCAATGAGTTGGAAGGTTCTTTCCGAGAAGTAATGTAGAATGGGTAATTGGAATTTAATTACTCTGGGGTCATAATAATAAACAGAGCTGGGATTGTTCTGGTTATTATTGTTGATAGTTTACAACGGAAGGTGCGCTTCTCGTGGAGACACACACGTAGTCTTCTCGTCCTACCTCCTCTATGCTCTCTGCCTCGTCTCGGGTCCTCAGTAGTCCAAAATGGCCCTTGGTCCACCACCACTACTCCTGCAGCAGCATAGCAGCCCCACCACCCTCTCACCCCAGCATAGCACGGTTCCCACAGAGCCCCACTGTTCCCACTGCCCCCCGAACAACGCGGCCTCGCCCCATCCCTCCTTATCCCACCATGCCCAGGCCAGGAGTCGGATTGGCTCCTCCGCAGCCTACCCCGCCCTCCCTCCTACCCCGCTCAATGGACTCAGGGCGGGCACCAACCCGACTGCCATCACACTTTTCCTATCTACATGTATCCAGCCTGTCTCTGTAGCTACCTATATACTTGCACTCTACTAGACTCACTCCCTATTATTATTACTCTGGGGCACATAGCCAAGCCAGGCAAAAAACCAAGCTCTTCATAATGCTCTCTGTTTTCAGCTTGTGTGTACAGAGATAGAGGAAGTTCGTGCTGGGCTTTTGGCTTGGGGATTTTCGTAGTTCTACCAAAATTCTCTACCTACATACAATTTACAGTCCTCCTTGTTGCCAGCTCATCAGCAGCAGCCTCAACATTTCTGCCTTGTGTAGCTTGTTGTACTGTACTACTATGTACATGTACAACTACGCTCGCTTTGTGTTTTTCAGCTTTAGGTATTTTTGTATTGCAGAGCGTTGCGTTTTTTGGAGCTATCCTTATGCTAAAAACCGGGGATACCCGTTTCCTGATCCTGACTCCTCGTCACCCGGATTCTTCTTGCAGGAACTATTTAGCATTATTGGATGGGTGAGACGCCCGGCAAAACGTCTGAAACAACAATTTGGCATACACCTACAGATACAACTACATATACCTGGATTCTCGGTACCGGAATATTTGGCATACCTAAGTGAGTACCTTCCTTCCTCAAATTACCTGGTGCATCGGACATCGGATGAATCTACCTCTACCTAAAACCTTTGAATATTTTAACCGCAAAATCTGGGCGACAAAAACTAGTGACTGGAAGAGGCGGATGAAGCTGAATAATCAAAGACTAAGAAAAGTAGGTAACTATCATAATACGCCTTTAGTCTAATAATACAATGTAATGCAACGTGCTACCTATAGAAAACTTAATCAAGCGCATTCATAAATAACACGAGATTAGCACGTTTATCCGATCTTCCAATCCAAAGTAATTGCGTCGAGCATGTGACATGTGACCTTGTCCCTCTTCAGTCGCTACGCATTTTTTTTTACAGTTACGTCATACACAAGGTGCCAAAGAATATACAGATGGATTATCTCAAAGCACGTTGCTCGTGTGAGCTGAAGATGATGACTGATTGATCCGATCAGAACTGTGCTGTACGGTAGCTTCTAGCTTGGATTGGTTGTCTTTAATAACGCCCGCACCAACTCAATACATAACAGGCACGTATAAATGTAATATTCATTTCCATTTCTAATGGTTAATTGATGAGCTAACACTGAATCCGACTCCTAACATATGCGTAATGTCGTAACCGTAATGAATGCCTAGGTACGTCTGCTGATAGACTGCAACAGATTGGATAGATACTCACGAAAATACATAACAGCAACAGCAAACAAGGAAGGGTTATGCAAGCAAAGGCAAGGCCAGGGTCAATCAGCATTCAGCCTTTTAAGGCTTTATATTTTTGTAATTAACTTCAGTCTGGCGCTTGCAATACAATTAAAGTATTTAGCCAAACCTTGCTGCGTTATGCAGTAAGTAGCAGAAAAAACTTTAACATTTATCGCAAATAATATATAGTAAGTACAGTACAGAAAAGCACGCAATTTTTGACGTCTCGAATTGTTCACGTGCACTGTGCACTATTAAATACGAACAATTATTGTCATTTTTATTATCAGAAGAAACAGGTTGTAGAGCAGTGGCGCAAGGGAGATTCTCTATTTTGTAGGGTAAAAAAGTCCCACAAAATTGACCTCGACTCGTCGTGTGATTATTTCAGGATGAATGACGACTCGTCATTCATCCTGAAATAATCACACACCATAAACTATAAAGCAGTACTTCTCCCGTATTTAAGGATTTGACTCATGTCTTGCCAAAATAGTGGTGCTCTAAATCTAAATGCTAGTCGACGATTACTCTGAATTAAAATAATTGGTATTTCCTTGGCCTTGGCCTTCCAAAAACAATACATACTCCACGAAGTGTAAGAGCAATATAATATAAATTTGTACTAAGGGACTTACTTGTTAGTACTTATCTCATGATACTTAAATAAGTCATGCTTGCAATGCATTTTAGTATTTTTTAAGGTCAAACGAAACGTGTTTATTGTTCAATCAAAACCTTGAATCGACTTTATGTCAAGTCCCATTACCATCTTCCAGAAATGGACACCCTGCTCAAATGTGGCAATTCAAGGACACGGTCGTAAAGTCGTAAAGACCAGTGAACTACGATGCCCGAGTATTTCCTCGTATTTGTGATATGACCATTGCTGATTCGTGGAATGTGTAGCAGATTCAAGTTTTAACTCATTCGTCGGATTTTTCAGCTGAATTGAATATCAAGAACAAAGGATGAAGAAAAAGAACGAACTAGTCTAGAAAATCCCAAACCTACGCATTCATTTACAGTTTGCCTACTACTTTTAGTAGAAACCAAAGGCATTTGCTTAATTTAAATCTCCAACAGCGTCACAATTCCACTCACTCCGCTCCGTGTCTTTAATTTAAAAATTAAATTAAAAAAGTATTCTCGGTTGCTCCTCTCTCACAAAATCCGACTCCGACGCCATACATATATATCACCTCACTCACTACGTACTTACTACATACATAGTACTACAGACTACTGTGGGATGGGCATGGCTCATTTTTCCCGAAAATCCTCTTTCCCCATTCGGCGGGTAGCTCCGCGTCTCTCAAGTCTCTAAGCCCAACTCGAGTCCTTCCTTTTCTATCTTATCATCATCTCAACTTACTATACACTTCTAGATAGTACTCGGGTTCTTTTGTAAGACGAAGAGCTCGGGACGGGAGGGAAGTAATACAATAGAGAAAGAAAAGAGGATTGGTGGTGGTGGTGATATTGCGAATATATATGCGGACGACGGGATGAGTGCGCTGAGGATGTCGTCGCTAGAGCGAAGGATAGAAAATAAACTCGTTCCGAGATGGAGATGAAGCCAGCGAGCAACTTGATGGAACACAGACCAAAACCAGTTCGCGAACACGGATTCTGTTTCATTTCCAACCCAACTTGAACTAGACTTGCTAAGAGCTAAGCTAGACTTAGCCTAGGTATTCAGTTCAAAATTCGGTGACAGTCTCTCCAGTATGGCCTCGAGAAGGAATAACTTAACGGACACTCCCCGTGCATACAAATGTGAACAAATGTACAAAAGATATGAGCGCCTGAAGCCTTTACAATCGCGGAATATTTCCATCACTCCCGCCCGCCATATATGCATAGAGTAATTTAACTAGAACCTACGCCTACTCTTATACTGGTGTTCATTATGCATTCACACTTCATTCACTCAGTATATCCCTGTATCGTAGCACTCTACTTCTACTGATTAACGTTATGCTGCTCTTTAATTAAGTCCGACAAACTCAAACTGCCTAGCATTGAGCACCGAATACCCTCAAACCCAAGCACCCCTTTCGTTTCGATGGATTGAATTGTCGAACTGACATATCACACTACACCTGTCCACACCTAAAAACTGTACAATTGGGTGACAACAAAATGAATGACACGGAAGAGGAAAGTACCCAATTGTCAGCAGGGTGCACGATTATTTTTTACCTCTTTTCTCTCATGTACGCTGTGCTGTGCAGTGCACCTCGTCAACCTTTCAATTCAATACTTCCAAGAAAATTCAACGAAGTTACTTCAAGAAATACAGAGTGGAAAATTCCTGAAGCCTGAGCTGAAACTGAACACTAACACTATAAAAGATGGGAACATACACCTACACTCATGTTTCAAGTGTTTATTTTTATGTTTACTTAAGAGCTAGCGTACAGTAGACGGAAGCAACCTGCACAGTTTACGCATCAACGAATACTCTAGAACGCAGCTGACATTTTGTGTGCGTTATCAAAAGGCATGGGATATGGTTTATACATACGAAACGCAAGCCAGAAATAACTTCGATTGAATGCTGAAATATGCAAAACAATAAAACTGAACCTCTCAATTCAAAACAAGTTTGTAGTTGTAGTTACAAGAGGAATCACTGCAATTTAATACTGTTCAAAATTACGAGTTAAATAGAAGATAATTTAGTAAGTTTAGTTTTTTCGTCCTTTTGATGTGAGAGAGCGCTACTTATGGTAGATATTATACCTCTGCTTCCCAAGAAAGCATGGCTACGTCCTACGTTTCGCTAAATCGAATCAAAATTTGTAGCATAATGCTTCTGCCTTTAAACGCATTTCGACTATGAAGGTCCCGAGAAGAACCTGCTAAAAACTACTGTAGCATATCTTTACATCGAATCACACAAATATTACAATACTGCAGAAATTCATTTCGAATTCCAGTAAAATTAATTACTTGACTCTACAGTTGCGTTATTGCTTCTAGCATAGATACAATATTCATCCTGAAGAAGCAGAAAAATGCTTGTATTGCACAGAGTATCTGCAGGATAAGTTATTATTACATATCTATATGTTCATATATAAAAAGTTACGTTAAATGCGGATGCGGAATAGAATAAATAATAAATTAAAGTTAAACAACAACTTCGTTCTGTCTTCCGCCGTATTGAAATTGGTTCAAGCCAGAAATCGAAGTGTAGCTCCAAAACCCCAAACCCATCTTCTTTAATCCTAGCCTCTAAATATGAATTAAGTTTAAAATACTGGCAATGTGTGATGGCCAACTAGAACCCAACATGTTTGCATTTTGTATTGCAATTAATTCCATGTAGCGAGAATTTCGCAACGAATCTGAATATAATAATTATAGATTATAATTATATATTGTAGATTCACACACTAAACTCTAGAATACCAATACCTAGACGATGCGTGTACTAAGCACTCTTGTGCGCCATCTATGAACCACTAAGAAAGGCTTAAGTAGCAAACCTTTACAGCCAAAAAAAGCCAAGTCAAGCTGCCTCAGCCTCAAACGTCCATTTTCAATTTCTTTGGAACAGGCTCTCCGATATCTTCACTGTCACTCTGACTGTGGTCTCCATTTGCTGAATCATCTAATTCAGCATCTAAAACGGAAAGCCTAAGGAGAAAACAAAAATCAATTACGGAAATGGGATTAAAAAATTCAAATGCTAAAGATGTATTTGTGCGAATTTAACTTAATATTTAGCTGGAAGGGGGAAGAGTAAATAAATCTTTGTAAAATATATTTCAAAAGAGGCTGGCTTGGGTACTTATGTAAAGGAAAAATGACTTGAAAACAATACATCATTTAAAACGAAATGTATTTTGCGCGTCCTCAAAAATATCATTTCAAAAACCGTATTTCCGCTAACTTAGGCTCGTGTTTGTTGACTTTATGCAAATAAATACAAGTGATAAACCAAGGTAAAAAACCTAACCGAACATCACAGATTTGGAGATAGAGTTAGAGGAAGTTGCGAATCTTGATAGGCCGCAACATACAGGTGTGAAAAAACATCGTTCACAAAACATCGCACAGAAACGACATCGTGGTGGGAAAAAATAATTGTAGCGAAAGAACATATGCAGCACATTAAATCGTGTCACAAAATATGGTAAACACGTATTGTAAACACGTATGTTATAAACCTGTGGGGGCTAAAGGTCAGTACTTTTAGCAAGTTTACAATTAAACCTAACCAAAACTATGCAAAACATTGTCGCGGTCACGTGACGAATCCCGGGTTTGAACCTTATTATAGGTATACGATATTTTGTGTTTGTGACACGATGAAATATGCTGCCTATGTTCTTTCGCCATCATTTCTCCCCACGATATCGTTTCCCCGCGATGGTTTGTACGCGACGTTTTTCTTTTTCGCACCTATGTTTTGTGCCCTATCAAAAATCGCAACACGGAGTTAGAGCATCCGAAACGATATTTTTGTAGGCATATCAATATTCTTCTGGACGTGAAAAACGTTCTCAATTTTGTTCGCTGCCAAGCCAAGCATATTCAGCTTACGTCTTTTTGACGTCCCAAAGAAATTCCAACCGCTTGTCAACCGTTGGAAAATTGAACGTGAAATGACTCTCCGATTCATCGTTGAAATCAAATCCTCCGATTTCCTCTCTGTTCTTGCAAATTCCGCTGGCCTCTGCTTTCTCCATCAGTGTTTTCCATCTCAGTTTGTCCCTCTCCGTATTCCCCTCAACGAACGTGCATGAAATTCCACGAAAACTGAACACCGTCAACTCATTCAAGTTTTCACATAAATGAATAAAGGCTTCAAAAGTAAGCCCGTATCCACAACTCATTGTAGAACCAACACCATATAGCTCAAGCTGTCGAAGACGAGGGCATTGATTAGTACTAAACTCAATCAATTCCGTGGTGGGAATATGGCATCCTTTCAAACTCAGACGAGTTAGTGATTTGGGCAGTGCCCATCCCTGTACATCCGCTCCATCATAACGAGGATGTGGATTCATATGATTTCCCATGCCCTCCTCATCTCCCTCCAAGGTAATGACTACGGTGTAGCGTGGATAACAATGAAGCGTTAGCTCATTCAGTAAAACACATTCACTAAACAGAGACCCATCTATACGATAATCCGAACCAAACTCAACGTGGTAAAACTTCACTGAGCGTAATGTGCGGTAGTTGCTGAGGACGAAGTCAATGTAGATTGACAAAGGAAACTTCAATAAATCTAAATTCACTTTTTCACAATTCCTCTGAGCTGCAACAAGCTTTGCGAAGGCGGAATGCACAGCTGAATGTCGGCATGCTGAGTCACAAATAATATCTAAGGTTGAGAGATTTAATTTTTTTAAACCACTGCACTCTATTTCCGTTAATTCGTCGAGATCTGGACACTTAAAGCAACGGATTTTTAGAGATTTCAATGAACTGGAATGTCGCACAAGGAAATTAAACAAAGCTAACCACTCACGAATAAACATGGGAAAACAAATGGTTAACCTCTGCAAACTCGGAAACTCCACATTTCTTTTTCCAATTAGAGTCTCAAAAATTGTACTTGATGATTCTGGAGCTCTGTTCTGAAAACACTGAATTCCAATTTCAATCTCCTTCAATTTCTTCAACCCACTCCAGGTCTGGCTATAATCCTGAGAAAGGTCAAACAGAGTGTCCGCACTGAACGTTGTATAGAACGTGAGTCGTTCTACATCACGACAAGTTGATAAAATTTTTGCCACATTTTCGGCTGAAGAACTGGATGCGAACGTAATTTCCTTGACGAGCAGTGGATTTTCGAATTTGGGTAAAAATGGTTTCTTTAAACCCAGGAACTCACATACACGCACTCGTTGCATTAATAGGGTTTCGACAAGATTGCTATCTTGATTATCACAGAATCGAACACGGTAGTTCGCCAGCGTATCAATTAATCTACACCACTCCTTACTAACAACACGCTGCTGCAGGAGGTCTTTTTGAGGAATATATTCAAGTATCAAGGACCATATCTATACATAAAAAGAATAATATAAGTAGATAAGAATAATTAGTAACCACAGGATCGTTGTACGTTGTACTATCCGTAGTAGTATGAAACAGTAATACATCGTTTGGAATTTCGACACTGGGTAATAGTACAGAATGTAGTGTTCGGCGTCGGCCTGCTTCAGTTTGAGGGTAATATACCTAACTTACGTTAGGACTCTCTAACTGCGGTAAGCCGTACACTACATACCCAGTATCGTGTACGGTTGACGGTATGCTCACCGGTAGACCGTACACGACACTAGCATCAGCATCCAACTGAACGATTAAAAGCGCGAGCGCGGAATCGCGCCTAGTTCAGATCAGAATTTGTAACACTCCACCAATAATTTAGAGATTTAGAAATTCAAACTAAAATTGTTCATATCAGCTCATCGCCTTTGATTGAGTTTCCAGTTTACATTACTTTACGATCTCTGGCATCTGGCATCCAATCCATGGGCCGTAGAGTATGGGTACAGCTGTAAACTATGTAATGTTTCAGTGAAATACAAAATAGGAGCTTTGCACAATAATTTGAACCATAAAAAAAGGCACACGCAGTTAATATACTCACCCACACCCATGATGATATTGCTATTGCCATTGAACAACGTTTCGATTTTTGATATTCTACTCTTCCTAGTTTGTTCAAACGAAAAGTGCCTGAATATTTGCTCGATTTTTTTAATTGTAATTAAATATTGACTATTTTCGACTCGACCACACTAACTTGTTATTCGTCTTTGCTTGCACTAACCTCTTCAGGAAGATTTAGTAATGGAGATTCCTCCAAATACCCTCCGTTCTCCAAAGATTCCGCCTCATTGATATTGTGTTCCATCTTGAGGTCAACCAAAGGATCTGTAAAAAGCAATAAACTTTAAGCAGGTCCTCTGTTAACTTTTGACGCTTAGGCCATTAATATGAATTAGGTATGTTAGGTTTTCCTGCATAAACACGCAGACAAGATTCTTATTAATTTGAGCCAGATTTCTCAAAATCCCCGAAAAACATACAGGGGAAACCCACGGACACGGAACTTATAACTTAACTGAACTTAAATCCTACCGCAAATCCTACATGGGTTCAAATATGGCGTCCCACGTCACGCGGCATATATATGGATGGCATATCACGTCAGAACCACACGATCTTTAGTCACACCCTTTTATTTAGCTTTAGCTCCACGGAAATTATTACACAATCAGGTGTTTAGCTGTGGGCGACGTTGCTGTACAAAAATACATGAACCCATCGTAGGCCCGGTCGCTGAGGTGCAGGGCATGAGCTAGACTGACTTAGTAATGTTTCATTGTTCATTGCGTAATCTTTCGCTCTCGCCTTTTACTGCTCAAGTATTAAATGGATTAAACCTCAATACTACCAACTCCACATACCTGTTTTCAGTAAACTTAACAGAAGTTGCAAAACCGTTTAATAATTGTAGTGTAATTAAAACGAAATCAAGGATGAGACTAATTAAACCACGCAGAACTTCACCCTTGCTCTCATCGAAGAGCTACAGCTTATTCAAATTAGAAATTACGAAACTTAACAATAAAAAAAAATGTTGTAGGTACGTGAAGTAACACTCATATTAAACAGGAAGGTATCGCATTTTTCTTAATTCGAGTTAGGTTCAGCATTCAGTGTTGGGTTAGATTTATTGTGGTTGTGCCCTTGTCTAACCTAACCCGAATTAACAGATACCCTCTGATGATTTTAACTTTTAACCAAATCTCTTACATTTGACCTGAGAATCTCACATAGCTTTGGAGGTCAACTCCCCCCTAACAACAGGAACAGGAGGCAAGTTAAACTCAATGCATAATTTCAATTATATCAGAATGTGGTATTTTTATGACATATTACGTAGTAGTACATCTCATCTGACAGCGTAGTCTGTCTGGTTTGTTATGATTTGTCTACCCTGCTACCCTGCTGTGCCCAACCCTTCTTGGTTGGCTTAGAATAAAGAATAATTTGATTGTGAATGTAATGGGCTATTTACCTTGATTTCGGGACGTGTGACGTGAGTTGACCTTCCGGTGGAGTTCGGAGTTCGAATTAATGAGCTGACTTCCTTTGTGTTCCTTGGTTCCTCTTCATTTCTCCGTGTTTTAGAGAAATTAAATGGTGACAAAAATAAAATCAAGAAGAGGAGACGAGAGGGGCAGGATTTCGGGGACGAACGATGATACAGGGAGAGAGGAATACAAGAGCCGCCTGCCGCATTCCCAGTCCAGACTCAGGTCTGTTCGCAGTTGGGTCCCAGCATCCGCTCTGCTGCCCCAGACAAAAAACCCATTATGTGGGCTTGTTGGGAGGTAGGTGTTTAGGATAGGCTACAAAAACCAACTCCGCTAGATGGATAAAACAACCCCAAATTCCTTATTTCTCTGCCTTATTGATCAGAGGATCATGATCTTGTATAATGTTAGGACCAAATTACACACGCAATAACAAACCGATTTGCTTTTAATAATACTCAGCAGATTATCAAATGATCAAAAATTATGTTCAATTGAACTCTCTATGCTTTTGAATAATAATGTTATGCTTCTACAGTTCGGACTTGGCTTGCCTGGTATGTATAGCAGTTAATTAAATGAAAATTATGATATGATTATGAAATGAATAAATTTACATAGATTCACCGGTATGACACTTTGTGATGTGTCATTCATGATTTTTAGGCTAGGTCAGGAATAACTGGCGCAGAGGATGAACAGCTTCTGAAACAAATACTTCTCTAAAAAACATGCACGTCTTCTGTAGGGATGCGGCAAACGGCGAATATTCGCCTGCGGCCGAATTTTCGCCCAAAAATCGTATTTTCTTTGTGCGAAGCCAATATTCGCCCGAAGGCTTGAGACGCCGAATATTGGCCTAATAATCAACTGACAAATATTCGCTTTTTTGGGCGAATATTTCCGCTTTCAGACGAATATTCGCCCATTACATTTACGTATTTTGACGGGCAAATATTCGCCAGTTTGAGCGAATACACATTGTCCGAATATTCGTATTAGGCGAATACCAAAAAGTGGCATTCGCCGCATCCCTGTCTTCTAGTGGCTGAAGGCTGAAGTTCAGATATAAATCATCATACCTTCTGGCACCAATAGGTGCCGGAAGGCAAGGTTTATTTATAATGTTTAGTAACCTAGCCTATCCTAACAGGATCTTGCTATCAAATTCTCCGGTTGCTAATGAAAAAAAACTATTGTTAAAGACTCGGGATATATTTTTAAACGTGTTTGACGATATTTTTGAATTGCTGGCACTAACCATTTGAGCACAGTTTGTTTTTCTATTGTCTAGCTCAGTCTAACCACCCTGTATTTTATAATTTGAATCAAAGCAACCTGTAATCAAAGGCAATTCGTTCTTAAACGGAAGGAAATACTTGGCATATGAATTATTTGTACTCATTAATCTGTAATCGTTTTTATTTTTCTTTTTATATTACTTACTCCAGCCGGAACATACATAATGCGAATGTTAGGATCTAAATACTTAGTCTATGTAAAGGTAGAAATCACAATTATAGGGCGAATTGACCGCACACGCCAAAACTTCTTAAAATTATATTCATATTACACTACTAACCTAATATAAATATACAATATGGAAGATTCCAACCTATGATTCTAATCACTAACATATACTGGTTCTTGACTCTTTCGCGTATCAAATATAATCGAACATCAAAGCGAGGCTGATCTATATAACATAGGTACACAGTCATGAGAAAATTTTAGCAATTTTTAAATTACATCCAATAATATTTACGACAAATATAAGTACAATCCTTTATTCAGGCTTCCACATAAGAACGTATTTATACAGATTCTACGGATTGACCATTTTCATTCTAGACTTAGCTTGACATTGACCTTTAGTTTTTACTCGATATTTTCCTGCAAACGTCCAAAGTTCAAAGGAACTTTTATTTTACGACAATAGTCTAGCCGTGGCCTCCAAGAATCCTTCACCGTGGCATCCTAACAAGAGGTTGAGTGACCGAACAATATATTGTGACTTCAGCCTCCAGTAAGTTTCAAAAGATCTTATTTATTAAGAATATTCATTAATAATTAGCTAATATGATTGATTTCTAGAGCTAATTTGAGCGAAATTAAGGATGCGAACGCGACCGAACGATTTTCCATTTTATATATTTCAAAAATTGTAATACAGTATGTGTTTTTTTTTCTAAATTCAGACCTGCCCAGAAGCAGTT
>JAQFYT010002123.1:0-13800 GCA_034694925.1 Ceratophysella denticulata | reverse complement strand
ATTTGATTTTAGTCAGGTTAGGTTAGGTTAAAACGTTGGCGGACGAGATTGATCCGTTCTACATGTTAGGTCATGTTTTTGAAATACCCAAATGACCATTAACTAGCCTAACTTTTGGAATTATAGACCAATTTTTTATTTATTGTTGCAGCATTCCATTTCTTATTGCAAACGTCTTATTTTTCATTGCAGATTCTATTTTTACATTGCATCAGAAACTGATTATTAATGTAAAATACACTATAAACCCTTCTGAGAAGATTTATGTGGTCGGCTTTGAAGTTGCTATAATTTTAATATTTTAAATTTTAAGCCTTGCCTAGGTAGGTATGTACACATTACTTAATTATTGTTTTTTATACTTTAATTCCGAAGTTTATGTCGACTTTCTTCACAGTTCCATGCTGAAAGTGGGAATGTTACTGAGAAAACTCCCTTGGGTGACTGCACCATTTCGTACAAGAACAAGGACAGTCTACATTTGACCAAAACAATTCACGGACCATCATGTCACTTGACCAGTGAGACGGACGGGAAGTTTTTCAGTACTTCCCATACATCTCCTGTTCTGGGCTCAACGACGGAATCCGAAATTAAGGTCGAAGTAACGCTGACCAAGGAAGCATTATTCGTGGAAGAAGCATCCGTTGTGGAAAATCACGTAGTCCGAGTCACGGCCAAACGAGAAGTTGGAGCAACTATCACGTCGGATCAATTATTAAAACTCAGTGGTAAGAACTTAGTACAGAAATTATTTAACAATTCAGATTATGTTTCTTCTGCTTTTGAAATTAATTATAATCTGCACAGGTTCCACAACTGCTAGTACGCAATTCGTAAAGGCTCCAACAATGGACGCCGCTATTCCGGAACTCAGCGCACTGAAAGGAAAACAGCTCAAGCTCGAAACGCTGCTGGTTCCACATCCCGAAAATATTCCATTCTGTGAAACGACTACCTGCAAAGCTGTACTGAAATATTATACATTGCTCCTACACTGTCTTCAAAATGACAGTTTTAAAATTCACTCCATAATCTATTCATGTCGTAATTAGGCTGACGTTCTGACCCAAGTTATGACTACCGAGAATATGGCTTCCACGAAAATGGCAAATGCATTTATTCAAATGGTCTCCAAATTCCGTGATGCATCTACCGAGGAAATTTCAAAAACTTTGGAAGCCAAAATTGACATTTTGTAAGTTTTTAATTTACGGATTTTAGTGCTCCAAAATAAGCTGTTTGGTATTATACGTCAGAATAGTGTAATGTGCTTTCGTGAAGAAAATTCATCAGGTAGGTAGTTGATCACGAAATAACGATTTGCTTACGTAAAATTAGACCTCAACTTCTGGACGTCTGTGCAGCCACCGGAAGCCTGAATGCTCATCGTGCTGCTATGAAGGCAATAGACTTTGATAACGCTGATGAAATAGGAAATCCGGAAAGATACTTGCTCGGAATATCCTTGTCACCCACTCCAAATCCAGAAATCGTGCAGGGCAAGTGACTCATATAATTCCAACTAATTGTATATGTATCTCGTTAAGTATGGCCAACTAATTACAGTTTTCAATATGCAGATATCTTTGCCTTGCTCAAGAAACCCGTAACGAATGAAAAACTTCAAGAATCTCTTATCCTTACCGCCGCTGCTCTCGTCCATACAATTCGTGAACAGAAATCTTCTGAAACCTTTGGTGTGGACATTGAAACCCATATTGTGGAATCTCTCAAGAAATGCCCAGTCGAAAAACCAGAGTGTACTCAAATGTATCTCCGAGCTCTTAAAAATTTGAAATCCAAATCCACGGTTCCAACACTTTTTGAAGTTGTAGAAAAATCCGATCCAAAAACAGGGGTAGTCGCTATGAAGGCACTCCATGTACTTCCTGATTCTTTCTTTGACCGGAAAACCCATCGACCAATTTTACTCCGAATTGTGAAGCAATTGGGTAAAAAATATGATTCGTCTTCAAGGACACTAGCACTCGATATTTTGATTCGAAATGAGCCCGAAAAAGAAGAAATTCGTGAATTACTGACGCTCTTGAAGAGACAAGACAATCTGCATGCGGAAGTCTCCACTTTCATGTGGCACCGACTTCATGAATTCATGGAAACGAATCCTAAGATTGAAACTTATGTGACCGAGATCCTGAAGGAAGAAGGGCTCAAGACTTATCATCATCTGGCACCCAAGGGTCTCTCGACTGCTTTTTCAAGGACCCTTACGTCCAATCCGAGTGGAAACAGCAGTTTCTCGAATGCAATTGAAATGACCGGAAAGATTTTGAAACGCAGCTCATTTGACGTTTACGTCAGGAGTCAGAAGGATTCTATTCATCCGCTCTCGGTAAGTAAACGCCTTGCAAGTTTCAGTCAGAACTTTTTCGGATACATCGTAATTGTCAACGAATACCAATAAACTACTGAATTTGAACGCCCAACCTAGCATATTATAATAATCCTGTTGATCCTGTTTAAGCACATCTGAAATACTGTCACCGAATGCGATAAGACAACGAAAACGACGAAGTATCTGATTGTGAGTTTAAATGGGATAAATTCCAAACTAAGTACAGGGTGACGCTAAATGTGTTTCTCCCCCCCCCCTCCCCCTAGGTCATAGTTCCGAAAATCGTACACTGACATATATGATATACCAAATTAAAGCAATTTTCATTTCGAATCTAACGGTGTAATAATATTTTGACATAAAATTTTCTTATAAGCCGCCGCTGTGTAGCGCAAAATTGGGAAAAAGGTCGAATTTTTGCTCATCCAGCATCACCCTGTACTTTCGCGGAATTAATCTTCCTAAGATTTCAATTAATTGTATATTGATTGAAACATGCACTGCTGAAATAACGGTTTGATGTTTAAAATCGTTTCAAACGAAGTTGTAAAACATAAATATTATATACAACCTGTGTACACACAAAAATTGCTTAAATCTCGACGCCGAACATCAATATGATTAACTGGTCTTTAATGTAGCATATTAAATAAGCAACAGTTTCTTTTTAATTGAACGTCTTGAAATGTCCGGCAGTGATACAGTATTGTATGCGACCAGAGGTCACGTGCGTTTGTGCTAACCTGACCATAGTATAGATTGGTATTAATTAAACTTCTCTCAGATTAGGAAAAAAAGGAATGCACCTCCGGATGCTTGGCTCATAGTCATCACGTTTTTATTCATGTTTTTTACTCTAAACTATCACAAATATTTTTTATTCTAGTTAGGAATTTTTGCTGGTGGTTTGAGCTCTTTTACGTCCTCGGAGGATGAAGAAGCTCCTGCGGAAGAAGATGCGGAAGACGCGACGGCAGGAATGGAATTATCACTCATGGGCGTTCAGATGCGACCTATTGTTTTCTTCGTCGGAAAGGGCGAGCTCATGGGCTTGGTTTGGTCTGGAGCAGGATCTGAGAGAACAACCGCCCTACAAGTACAATTATATAAAAAAAATCCAAATTCATCAATTCGCTAATGGCCATGTCGAAATTAACATTCTAAATAATTTTGACTGTATTTTGAAATTAGGGAAATGTTTTGCTGCAAGACGAAAAGAAGGTAATTCCTCTGTTTAGCGGACTCGTGGCTGATATCAATATTCAAGGTGGACTCTCCTTTGATCTTGCTGGGCAAATGACTGTCAGTCTCTGGCATCGTACGGCTAGTTCGCTGGTTGAAAACAAGTAAGGTGTCTCCCGAAAATATTGAAATGACCTTCGGCTCAATTTCCGACTACTTAATTCAATTTTTCAAATAAATCAAAATAGAGCTGGTCTAGTTCTTCAAAGCGTGATTCGAGTGGACACTTCCTTTGTACGGAGTCGTGTCGACTACACTGTGGCTTCGGAAGCCTCACTCCATTTCACGTCCGACATTAATTTCTACGACGGCGTTCTGATGTGCCTCAAGCTCACACAACCTGAATTCACGGTCAAGTACGTTAATTCCTTATTTCATGCTGTTATCGTATTTGCATTTGAATTATTTGTTGATTTTTATTTTGAAACTTTAGGCAAAATATTCACAAGACTGAGCGGATTCCAGGAAGTAAGCATAGGCTCCGGAAGGCCAAGTACAAGACAATTCCAATCCCAGGCCTTACTTATGCACTCAATAAGAAGAATTCGGAATTATGCGGTGTTATGCATCAGAAGGAAGAACTATAAACGGACAAACATTTTATTCCTTACCCTTCAACTTGTTCTTTTATTGAATTTGACTATTTCCAATTGTGATAAAACAAACAGATGTTCCAGAATGACAGTAAACCCTCACTGGTGTGAATTTTGACTTGTTGGAAAGCTATGTCTTTGTAGAGCATTACAGATTACCGGGTAATTGAGTAGACGACACGATACTTTCCTATTTCAGTCAAAATTTTATACCCTGAGGAAGCATTGATTGGAATGTGTTAATTTCATTGAGCCAAAAATTCTGGCATAACCTTTGCAAACGTGCCTCAACAATAGGGTTCAAATTACGCCAGCACGTCAGGAGTATCGCGGCTTATATTTTTATTAGTTGTCCATTTTCCAATCAATTTAACTTCAAACAGTATAGGGTTCTAAACTAATTATCCAATGAAATACAGATTTGAACGTCAGACAAAGCATTCGGTAACATCTGTAAGCAAGGTGACATTTTACTTTTGCTAATGGACGGTCATGGTAACTTATTTAGGTAATTATGATATGTACTCCTATAAAAGAAGAAAACTCACGTTTTCTGTAAAGCTAATTAAAACATTCAACTCAAACAATTTGTAAAATAAGGTAAAAAAAACTAAAACAGTACCCACTTTCACTAGGAACAAAATTGCAAAAAAGTCGACCTTGATATGAATATTTTCACAGCAAATTATGCAGACAATTTGCAAATTCGGACTAAAAATTCTTTAAAAATATCAAGCATAATCGTAACCTACAATTATGATCCAATTAAAAACCACAGCACAACAGACAACACTTCACAGGGTGGTTTCAGTTATCCAGGGTCTCAATGAAGGCACAACCCTAATACCTAATCCATTCCTGGAAAATATCACCAGTAACGATTAGCCTTGTCTTTTTTATTTAGCTTAATAATCTAATCATGCCTTTATTTACCTTCTAGAATATTTCAGTTCATTTACATGATTGATTGGTTCGGATTTCCGATATTATCTGATATCGAACAGTTTTTGGTAGGTTGAGGACGGACTGTGTCTTTTAACGTTAAGCAAATTATCTTTAGGTAGAATTTACAAGTCTTTCTTAGACGGAATGGAGTTATAAAGTACTTTGCATTGCAGTCGAGCTTATCGATTATGTGTTTAGGCTTTGTACTATTACTTTTATATGCTAAATTGTTTCAATTTCGCTGGTGTATTGGTGTATGGTTTTTTTTCTTACTGTCCTGGATCCTTCTTGACATAAACTCTGGGTCGTGAAAAAATTTTCATAGCCTGTTCAATCTTAGTCAATTGGTTCTCCAGGTCAATTTTATGGCTACGGATTCGGATCGTGTCAACGTGGATGGGAATTCGGTTCAAATCATTCACGAGTTTGTCAAAGGCTACGAGAAGAAAAAAGGAATAATGAGATCACCATTCGAGCTTCTAGCGAACTATTTATTACGAAATTAGTAAACTTACTTTTTTTCAATTCGCTCATGGTTTGAACACGTTCAGCTTCCGGCATCAAGAAATGACCTGGAGGCACGTCGGCTTGTTCAGCTGCTGCTTTTCGCTTTGCCTCTTCCTCGATTTTCCATTGTTGTTGTCGGTCCTTCAAATACCTGTTCACAAAAATTACGAGTAAATACTCAATCAACTCAACGCAAAATCCGAAAATTCCCGAAGTCAAATCAAGATGGCCACTTTTGTCCAAAGCTATTTTTCGCAAAATCTAAGGATCAGGCAGTGTATCCTGAGTTCTGACGTTGTCGGATCAGGTTAACTTCAACCCGATTCATTATGCTACTAGTACATGTAGTATGTAATTAATTGCTTACTTTGGAACAACTCCAAGACTATGCGGCAACTGATCCCCTCCTGGTCCGGCTACGTAGTGATTCAATGTAGAATTTGAGGCCGTATTTGGAATGCTGTTGGGAAGATTACTTCCACTGCCACCATTTAGTCTCAAATTCGAGAAACCATCAATCATGTCCGCATCTCCTTGACCAATTTGTCGACGTCGAAAATGGTTGTTATTTGGAGGTTGACTTTGGCATATTACAGGAGCAGCTTGAGTTTGCAGATTTCGTGTCTTAGCAAACATGCTGGGTGGAGTGACCGGACGCTCCAACGTATTGTTCCATTCCTCAAATTGGTCCAAGCTCTGGGACTGGCGTAGAGCCTCCTCCGGATAAATGCGTGTTTCTTCAGTGTTGATCCCTCGTGAGGTCCGACTGGAAGATGAGGATCTTCCCGAATCCCCATTCTGGGCATTCACGGTTTCTTCTGCACAAATCCCATCACAAGGTAAATACTCCACACGATGAACATGAAAGTCTCGGGCGTTGTTGAACTTTGCAAACTTTTGCGGATGCTCCATTCTCTGCCTCTCTGCGAAATTAGAGGGAAGGCTGTTGCTGTCCGCGAATCGCCAATTGTACACTGACTCTTCGTAGGGTTGAATGGGCTTCGGTTTTCGGCGTAAGAATTGTGGAACGTCGTGGCGATACTTATTCCCAGAACCTTCAGTGTTGCGCAGGTCGGTAGCACTTGTCGAAAGTCTGCGTCGAGCATTCGCAGCAGGACTAGCTCCCCAAATTGGTTTGCTTTCTTCATCGGGTTTCTTCTTAGCACGTCCATTGACTTGGGCTCCATTGCTGGGCCGGGAGTTAGCGTCGTTATCTGAAGCTCGTTTTGGAATTCCCTGTAAGGTTAAATACATTTAATTTAAATCAGTCAGAATCATTAGTCATTGAGCTTAAATTAAAGCTTTCAATTTCAATATCACTTATCACATTCTTACCCGAATAAGACCAGCAACACGAGATCCAACATGCTCAAACTTCGGATTCTTCGTGACTCCAGGAATAAATTTAGCTTTCATTGGAGCCGACTTGCTTTGCTTTACTTGAGAACTCGATTGTCGGACACGTTTCATGTTATCATGAATATAGTCCTTTTCGGATTCACCATAGCCTTCGGCAGAAAGAAAACAGTACGTAATTAGCGATAAAGAGAAAGTTAAATGTTCAAATATACGTTAAAAATTCGTGGATATGGAATCGAGTTATTGTTATTAGCTAGATATACTCTTCCAGGTATTTCGCTCGCGCGATAGATATGTTCGACGGAATGTTCCATCAGACTACGACTGACTGTCTATGATTACACAAAAGCAAATGAGAGAACGAGTTTTCGACCCGGAGAGAAAAATGAAAATCAATATTCCTTGAAGCACGCAAGTAGTACAACTGTTGACAATAGAATTCTTCACAACCTTTGCCTAAGATCCTTGTTACGACAAGCTGCCCAACAAGAAACACGGAACTCTCTTCGCGTCGAATGTTGAATTGGAATAAGAAATAGTGACCACAGTTATACCGGTCGATAATTCAGAATTATGAGTCTCTGACCTGAACTCCGGGAGTATTAGCATTTCTACATTCAACGATACGATGCAAATACATGGAAAATGTAACAGTGGAACACAAATGTAGCTTCTAGGATATGTAAATAACTTATCAACTCTTATTTCGTGATTAAAAATGTTTCTGTGAAAGAAATGGTCAAATAATATATCACGAACACGAATAACTACAGAGATTGAAAGTGAAATACAAAGACAAGTAAATATGTAACTAATTGTAACAATGCAGCTACCTAAGCCGATATTGAACAGTGAAAAAATCTTTAATTCGTAATACGAATATAAATCAATCATTATTTCGTAACAATGATTAATATACATTGCGTATAAGTTGTATAATATATTTCGAGCAAGTTATAAACATACTTACTTAACCATAACCATCAACCCAACCATTCAATACACCTTGTGCATAATTCAACTTTCACTTCGCTCTCATGCTATAGGCATGGTAATTTTTCGTAACATCTTGGAAAATGGTTTAAACGACAAAAGAATAGTTGATGTGTGACTAGATCATAAGTTTTACAATAATTGTACATTAAGTACTTTTAAACTAGCAATTTGTAAACTATGGGGGTCTTAGTTTGAGTCATTTACCATATACTTTATTGAAGCATTATGGGAACCCGATTTTTCATGCAGCGCAGCATGTGGACGAAGCCTGTATTACTTGCCGTTTGCCGTATGACTTCATTATAACTCCGTCATTTCAAAACGGATTTGGACGAATGACATTTTGGAAATCAGAAGAATTCCTTCACAAGGCATACCTATTTTGGTTTTTTGCTGCAGCTCGAAAGCAAAATAGCGCTGAGCAAAACAGTGGCAAAATTTTTCTAGAGATTAAATGTAGGCATGCTTTGTGGGGCAACTCTTCCGATTTCCAGAATGCCCTCACTTGTTCCGCTACGTTTAGAAATAAGGTATTTGGTAACCCAATTTTTCGCGAATTTTTGATGAAAAAGATGGCAGAAGGTATCCGGTCCTACAGAGCGTCGCTCGCTCAGATTAAGCGTGAGGATTTTAAAGTAAAGATTGTCAGTTTGAACGCACTTATTAGTAGAAAAATTTAATTATTCAAAAATAAAATTATGGTCCATCCACATTAGTACATTGACTAATTCATAATTTTCTGTCGTTTACTATAATAGTCTACTAATAGTCACTTCCCATCCTATCGTTTGTCTTGTTTTTGAGTGCCCATTCAAGCTATGCTAATCTCGCCTTCATAGAATTAGAGTCAGTCCACGAACTTGGTGAAAGTTAACTTATGACTTTTATGCATAAGGTCAACAAATGTCAATGTCTATAATGCATTCTACGCCCCCAACAACGTTCACTTAAGGGATATTCAACTTGCACTTGATTTACATACACATCAAACAACAAATTACAAATTACCTTTCCCGTATGGTGGGAAAACGTTGGAGGAATGTAACATCGCCGTCATGGCCTTCATTGTTCTTGAGCGAGCGGACAATCAGTAACAATCTTGACCTCTGACCCAGACGACAGACAGCTGATGAGTAAATTTCAACAAATAATGATTCGCTTGATTATAATCCAAAAACAAGCACAGCAGATGAGAGACGACAAAGTCAAATATTGAATAATTCTCTGATCAATGAAAACTATCACAAAATCAAAACAAACCTTAGGAAAATTAGTTGATTTTCTGCTGCCTACAAATGACGAAGTTTCCCTGACTATGAACTTTCTCGAGATTAGATTTCTTGCCGAATCCAGCTTACCTTCGGGATATCTTAGATCAGAAGACCACAGGGTTCTGCAAGTGGTTGAGGTGTCGTGCAAGATGAAGAGGCCGTGAAAAACTCACTACAAATGCATTTGGCAGACTCGGGCTGAAGAAAAAGACACGTTCTTCTGTTGTGAGTTTTGGCTCTTTCCTTGAGACGCAGTTGAGTGGAGGGAAAAACTAGGGTAACAAATTCTCGTATTTATGTGCGGGAAACTGAGACATAATTCTATCCCCATGGCAACCCCCGGTTGAAAATCCCTGCTTGACAGCTGCTTATGACCAGAAACGATGCTCCAGTTAAATAAAAAAATTGGTTAAAACCTGTTTTACAGTACGTCTTACAGTCTCAGCTATATTTTCTTATGAAGGAAGTGTGAATACACAACCCAACTAGTTTTAGTGACCTATACGGGCCCTTTACGCTATATACTGAATTGTTACCTATATATTATTATTGTTAATAAAAGTTGTTGCTGAACTTAGTTTATTTTTGTGTACATGACATATTGTATACCTCCTGGATTTCGAAATTAATTCTTTAAATTATTTGTTGAAGTTATGATAGATTAAAATTTTCTGGATCAACACGATATATATTATTAGTCTAATTTTATCAAACGATGATGTTTCTAAAATTTCCATGGGTTCAGGTCATGTTAGATTACAATTTAGGATTTTCCTAATGTTTGAAAGTAGTGTTTCTTCGAATTCTGCATTTAATCCACGCAATTTTAGGACGACTTTTCGCCACGCGCCACGCCGCCCATGAGTATTGTGACCACCGTTATTTTTCAACCGATAAAAGCTAGATAGATATACCTATGTTTTTTGGGACGACTTTAATAAAACTACGTTTCATAGTTGAGTAGAGATTCATTTTCCTTTTAAAAAAGTTCATACGGATTTTGTTTCCTGAACATTTTTGAGAGCTTCATAACATTTTAAACGAGCTCAAATATTTTGCTTAGAGTTGTCTTGTAATTATCCTTCAATCCCTGCACATCAAAAACTACCATTTGGCCTACAAACTTGCTCTATGTTATCTCGTTCAATTGCCAGAAATCATTCTTACGCTTCCTGAATTGCTGGGACAGGCGACGAGAAATAAGGATTTTTACACCTCGGTCAGCACAGCATACACGCATACTTATATGTACAATACTCTCCACAAGTGATACGAGAAGCAAAAGACCCTCCTGGTCTAAAGATTTATGATACCGCTAAATTCAATCTGCACGGCGTCCCTTGTCGTTTGTCGTTTTCCAAATTCGACATCCCTTTGTTCACTTAATTTCAACTACGAAGTCATCAATATTTTTGTTCGTGTGTGAGTTTAACAAATATAATTCCGGTTCCAAGTTAACGAGGAAAGAACTACTGTGCAGCTGATTGGACTGGACGATAAGGTTCGAGGCATATAAATCGGTTGCTATTTTTCGCGTCCACAAAACTACCCAAAAGGTACATATTTCAACAAAAATGTCGATTCAATTTCTATTCTCCAAATCTGTTAGATTTTGGTTTTATAACCTGCTTTGATTGTGAATGCAAGTATGTATATTATGTAATAAATAATACCTAAGCAAGGTTAAAACATAATCCAACCTAATGAATTTTGAGAAATGGAATTTTAAACGATATTTTATTGTTGACATCGACATTTTTGCGGATGGGTACGGAATAAGTAATACATATAATTAGAATAGAATAGAATCAGAACTCTTAGAATCCATACGAGCTAGTCAGGAATGTTCTTTGACTTCTAATTGTAGATATCGTATATCTTTATCTTTTGTTATTTTTAATTCCAACAATAGCTACGGGGAAGACAACGGACGAATGAAATTGGTTGGAGTGTTTTGTCAGAACAATATCAATTAATTTAAGTCTTAAGGTATAACATGCCTCCCAAAAGCAAGAACCGGAAGTCAGTCAAAGTAAAGGCCGCATTGGCTGCAGTTGCCGTTGGTAAGGAAGAACTTCTGGGGCTGTCACCGGATACGGGAACCGATTCCGCACATACACTATTACATCACGATAAAAGCGAAGATAAGAGCAAAAGTGGCAAGAAGGAGAAAATAGATAAGAAGTCAAAGAAGAAAGGGACAAAGGAACCGCAGCTTCAGACTAACCTTGTCGAAGATATAGATCCACATGAAAATTCCGTCATTACTGATCCGGGTTCAGCGTCAACATCGGACAATAAACCTGCGAGAAAGCGCAAGGTCCGCGTACCGCCCAACACTCAACAAACCCTCGCAGCGTCTGGCGAAATAGGAGATGGTATGCTCAGATTATGACAGGGCTGCATTAATCATTGATGGAAAGCTATTTTTAAGTTTATCGAAATACGTAATTTAATTAAACGAAATAAAATTATTGTACGGCAGCCGAGGAAACTGAACCTGAGAAAGTTGAGGTGAAAAAACCCATACCTGCCGCAGCTAAGTTATGTGAAGAATTGGTGTATGAGGATTTCTGGCCAACGGCATGGGGAATTTGTGCAGAACGATTTTTAACAAAAGCAGCACCGGTTATTGTGGGTCTGGAACTTAGGGATACTTGGTTGCGGATTGTTGAGGTAAGTCTTCTCGAAAATCGTTACAGACAGAGTCAAGCCTAAATGCTTTAAATTGGGTTTTTACAATTGTTTCCGTAACTCCAATCTCTAATACTTTCTCTGAGACCGGGCATGAATTATTTACAAATTTTGAGGAAGCCAGCATATAAGAGCTGCACAATTAATTTGCATGAATTTTCTTCAATATTAAGGCGGAATGGCTTGACCAAGACCAGCCGAGAACGGACATGCCGGCCGATATCTTCAAAGCCGACAACCCGCCGCTGCCCCTGGCACTGGATTCATGGAGTAGAGGATCATTGGAGCTAACGCCTAGTTCCAGGTACACACGCATATCTTACCAGGCCAAAAAAGACTGTAATTTACAGAATTCGGAGGTATTTAGTTTAGTAGCAATCACGACAGCGAATTCGAGTATGAAAAAATTGCCTTCGCACATAAACGCGTACTGGCGAAAGTACCAGTACACATTACTTTATATATTGGTTCCTTCCCACAACGGTCATTGCTGATCCTTTAAAATATTTAATTACCCACGTGGATAAAATAACCAAAAGATGCATGAAATTTCTCGAAAGCATACATAATTACAACGCATCTGCTTCTCAATGTTAAAACTCAACCTGAACATATAGTAATCATAATCATACACTTACTCCATTGAGTATTTGAGCTTTAAACAACACAAATATACTATCAATTTGCCGTAGTCATCAATCATTGAATAAGCTGATATCTCACCTCAGACTTTCCCATGTATTCACTTACATGATGGCAAATGGCAATTACCGAGTGCCGAGAACGCATACATACGGGTGAACCGTGAACAGGAAATACATAGTATCAATTGTGTCAAGGATCTAACATTTTCCGTATGTTGTATCCATGCAGTATCAACTTCCCGGTCCAGGATACATTTATTTGATAGGTACCTACTTTAGTTTCTTCAGAATACCTGGCCTAACGTTTTTGATATTTATAAGGATAGGACATATCTACAAAGCATTGTTGACCCACTGTTGGGCAACCAATCTACCCTAAATCCTCCCTTTCGGGAGAACAAAATACCCATTTCTATAGAATATGTTATTCAGCTCATGCTTTATCACTTCCTTTCTGTCGTTTAAATTTTTTAAACTTAGGCAATAATATTATTACATTAAATGTCGACATTAGATTCACATACTGAACAGTTGTATTCATGGTAATTCACAAGCTAAAATCTTTGCATGGAGTTCGAGACCAACAGAAGGTGGTGCAACGAACCATAGCCAAAAAGCATAGTATGACAAAACATAAACATCATAGTCTTAAAAACATAGCGGGCAAAACAGCATGCACTATGTAAAACATGTTTACATGGGATCAAATTTTGGGTAAATTAGGCCAACCTAACCTAATAATACCCAATGTAGGATAATGTTTAAATCTTGCAAAACATATTTTCATGTTTTCTATGGTTTTGGCGTTTTGTTATGTCGCCAGCTCTGTTTTGTGCGCAATATTTCTCTGAAAATCCAATGAAATAGTATATTTTGCATTAAAGACTCAAAAAGGGATTCAGATACCGAATTTTAGCTACTTTAGCATCTTTATGGAAACACCCTATGTATTAATGACAGGAACAGAGGCTACGCGCTGAGAATTTGTTGCAACCTGGTTTAAACTGAAGTATAATCTTTGAATCTCCACAGTCGGCTCAATTCTACAGTATAATTATTAGACCGACTATGTCGGGCTATATGTGATTGAACTTTCCGTCCGTCTGTCTGTCCGTATGTCACACTTTTTGCTTCCCGACATACCTATATAATGTCGTTATAAATGGAAGCAAATTGAATGAACCATTTTA